>VZTN01022691.1:249419-261733 GCA_013400515.1 Erpornis zantholeuca | reverse complement strand
TGGGGATGTGGTGAGGATGGAGCTGCTCTGTCCATGGGGGATGTGGTGAGGCTGGAGCTGCTCTGTCCATGGGGATGTGGTGAGGATGGAGCTGCTCTCCCTCGGTCACCACACACACGCTGAGAGGTCCCAGGGACCCTGCAGACCCAGATGTTTGTACAGCTGTGCCCTCACCCCGTTTGCTCCATGCTGAACTCGCGGGAAATGGTTGGTGTGGGGGGCCCACCTTTGGCTCTCACGCTGCCTGTGCAGGGAATGTGGAGGGGCTGGGGGGATTTGAGGAGCAGGTTTGGGTTCAGGAATCCCCTGGGACAGGGACCTGGGGCCTGGGGAAAGGAAAACCCACCCGCCCAGGCTGCAAAAGCACCCCGAGACGGGCCGGGAGTGACAAGTGGGGCAATTGCTCCATCTTGTGACACCGCCCGCGAATGCAGCCGAGCTGCCGGGAATGCGGCGGGAATTGGAATCACAGGATCGCAGAACAGCCCGAGCTGGAAGGGACCCACAGGGATCATCGCATCCAGCTCCTGGCCCTGCACGAACCCGCCAACAACCCCACCCTGTCCATCCCTGGCAGCGCTGCCCGGACCCTCCTGGAGCTCTGGCAGCCTCGGGGCTGTGCCCATTCCCTGGGGAGCCTGGGCAGTGCCCAGCACCCTCCGGGGAAAATAACCTTTCGGTGATACCCAACCCAAACCTGCCCTGACTCAGCCTCCGCCGCAGGAATGAAGGTCCCCGTCAGGAGAGCTCCGTGTCCCACTCCTCCCCACTCCCCGGGGGTCCTGCTCCATCCTCCCCGTGCTTCCCATCGGGGGCAGCACTCGGACTCCTGCTCAGGACTTATTTTTTGCCAGGAAAAGCCATTTCCTCAGCATTTCCCCGTGCACCGTCTGCATCACCCCCTGCCATCCCTGATGCCGAGGGAGAAGCAGGGAGGGAGGGAGAGATGAACAACCGGGACAGCTGCTGGCTTTGGGAGCAGTGTGGGCTTGTGGCAAGTGGCCAGAGCCCGGGAGTGAGGGCACCTCTCCTCCATCCTGTAGGATTTTAGTTTGGGAAAGCTGTTGCTGATCAGATCAGCCCCAAATTCCCATGACTCGCTCCACTGAAAGGAAAACTTCCTTCTGAAAGGCTGCAAGAGTAATTCAGCATTGTGGAATGATGGAGGCTGGGTATCTTGTGGAAAACGTGGCTCTGTTTTTCAGTGGTTTTTGGGAAATTTTCCCGGGTCAAGGACGGGAAAGAGGCACCAAATATCATCCAGACTTTTCAGCTGAGACACAGGACAATAATTCTCTCTATTTCATGGATAAAATCCTGGTCTGGGGTTTGGAACTTCTGCCCCCATCCCAGACTTCCTGTGTGATGCCGCCGGTCCCCAAGGCCCAGCCGTGACCCGCGAGCTGTGAGCTGACTGTGCTGGGGCTGCTCTGTGTCCCAGCTGGACAGTGGTGGCCCTTCCCTGTCCCCCAGCCCCGTCGGGAGCTGGGAGCGCCGGGGACTCCGGAGAAAACCCGGAGAGGAGCAGAGCGGGAACTCCCGAGCGGCCATCGGCACCTCGGAGGAGTTCTGCTTTCTTTTATTTCTTCGCAGCCCGGTGCGAACAATGGCTCTGCTGCCCGGAGCCGCGGCTGCCACCGGAGCCAGCAGGGTGTCACCGTGCGGTGACATCCCCCGCGGGACAGGCGGCGGAGCAGAACCCGGCGCTGTCACCGCGCCCGGCCCCGATGCTCGCCTCATGCATCACTGTCGGCGGTGACACGGCTCTCATGGAGATAAATGGGGCCGCGGCCCCGGCAGCGCTCCCGAGTCACTTCCACTTAGGACATCGCAGCAGGAGAAGGGTCCCGGACAGGGCAGCAGGAGACAAATCACCCCGAGGGGTCACGGCTGAGCTCCCGCTGGCAGGGACGTGTCCCATCCCATCCCATCCCATCCCATCCCATCCCATCCCATCCCATCCCATCCCACGGCCCCGTGCTGCCGGGGAAGGCGCTCGGAGCGGATCCGGGCAGCCCCGTGGGGATGAATCCCAGCAGCAGGGAATGGTTTGGGTTGGAAGGGAGCTTAGGGAACATCGAATCCCAGGCCCTGGCATGGGCAGGGACACCTTCCAGCAGCGGAGGTGACACACGGGAGGTGGCAGAGCAGAGAGGAGATGCCCTGGCTCTGCTCGGCTCCAGGAAAGCCATCTGGGTGTCTCGTGGAGCTCTCACACGTGGGAAGTGTCTGACGTTTGAATGCACCAGGATAGAAATGAAGGCAGAGCAGGGCTGGGTGCCAGCAGGTGGGAGCGTCCCCGGCTGGGTCACACAGGGAATTGCGTCCCGGGAAAATGGGTGTGCGGGGAGGGAAGGACACCTCGAGGCACAGAGGGAACGCAGCAAGGAAGGATGGGGCTTTTAACTGAACGCAAAGTGCCCGGGGGAACGTCCTGGCAGAGGGATCAGGCAGGCCAGGGAGGATTTCCCCGGGAAGCACTGGGATCCCATGGAGAGCCAATGAAGGGGATGGGCTCTGGTATCCAGCACAGCCGGGAGCAGGGAGCAGGGAGCAGGGAGCAGGGAGCAGGGAGCAGGGAGGGAACACGGACACCTCCAGGCTCAGCAGCCCCCATCGCCTCAGGGTTCCTGTTTGAGCAGCTTTATCACTATTCCAGGTTGGAAAGACCAAACTCTTCCTTCTCTGGGCCGAGCTCAGAGATTCCCCAATTCGCAGAGGAATTCCTGAGCTCCAGAGCTGCCTCTCCCCGAGGAGCTGGGCTCTGGAACACAGAGGGGAAGAGCCCAGCCCCAGGGGATCCCTGGGGAGCAGGAGATGTCCCTTCCCCACTCGTGGGGACCGGAGCCCTCCCTGGGCCCGAGCTGCGTTTGACACCTGCATTTCCATGTGCCTCCCTTGATTGCACTAATTGGCTGGAGAGCTGCAGGGAGACCCCGGCGCCGAGGACGAGATGAAATGAGAGCGCGGAATAAATCATGAGCCAATTTCCAGCATTTTCTTGGCTGAGCTGGAATGGCTAATCAATCTTATGGCAGAATTTACATAATTACCCTGCCCACCAGCCCAGGCCGGGCTGAGCAGGGAGGAAAACAGGGATTGATTCCAAGGGAGATGCCTGTGGAAGTGATTGAAGGAGTCGTGGGACTGGGAGCGGGGAACAGACGGGCTCGGTCACGGGGCTGGGCCCGCGGCTGCCCCTGCTCTGTGCAGATGGTGCTCCTCGCACAGAACCACCCAAACTGCGTTTCCTTCATGCACGAGATTCTGTGAGTGATGCGTGAAACCAGGAGGAATTTGGGAAAGAGGAGCGAAGCAGAAGGAACCTGACAGGGCTGTGATCCCTGGGGAGCTGCAGCAGGACCTGGGAGCTCATTGCCTCCCACCCCGAGCACCCAAAGAAACCAAACCCAAAAATCCTGATGGACCCCACCTCCCTGGCTGCTCCAGGCTCCAGCTGCTCTGAGAAGTGTCTAACTTGGAATTAGAAATGTCTGACTTGGAATTAGAAATGTCTGACTTGGAATTAGTGACATTTCACAGAATCCCAGCATGGTTTGGGCAGGGAGGGATCTTAAACCTCCTCCAGCCCAGGCCCTGCCATGGGCAGGGGCACCTCCCACTGCTCCAGGTTGCTCCAAGCCCCATCCAAGCTGCCTCTGAATGTTTTCCCCTCTTTTCTCATGCCCCACTCCTGCTTTTCTCTCCTTTTCTGCCAGCCCATCATGGACCCCTCACATACAATGTGTCAATTATCGTGAGGCCATGGAAGATTCCTGTGGGAAGCACTGGAATCCCATGGAGAGCCTTTTTGATGATTTAAGACACTCCCCCATCCCTGGAAGCGTTCACAGGATTTCCTTAGCTCAGGGCAGCTCCCAGGAACAGATCCACTCCAGCCCTGACATCCTGTGCAGCCCCAGGTTCCTCTGACCCTACTGAAACCTTTGACAGCAATCCTTCTAGTGCTGGGGGAAATAAAATCAGGGCAACAAAGCCAGAACCTCTCGGTGCCAAGGTGAGTTCCTGTGGCAGCAGCTCCAGCCCCACATTCCCTGTGAGGTTTGGGGTTGTAGAACATCCCTGGGTGCTGTTAACATCCTTCCCGAGCAGGACAATCCGTGTTTGCTTGTTTTGGTTAACACTGGGAGGCTCCAGGGCCTTCCCACACACACTCATTTGCATGTTTAGTCCGATGGAAATAATAAAATATTCATATCATTAAAGGAGAGGGGGAAAACAGAGGGCCTGGGGCTGCTGCTGTGGCTGGGAGAGAGGGAGAGCTGCATGTGCTCCAGTGAGGAAGGGCATGGGCAGAGAGTGGGCACTGATCTGGAGCTGTCACCTGGTCCTGCTGGCATGGCACTGCTGCCTCGTGTTTTAACTCTCCCCAAGATTGTGGTTTGCAGTTGTGGGGCCTAGGAGGGTCTGGGTGTCCTTGGAGAGCTGGAGAGGCTTTGTTGTGTGTGTGTGAGTATGAGAGAACAGCACTGAACGAGCTCCAGGGAACTGCAGAGCGACACTGGGCAGGGCAGGGCTGGGAACACAGAAAAGTTAAAACCCAAGGCATGGCCACCACACCATGGCCCAGCACTGCATTCCCGGGAGGAGCAGCAGCACCCTGGGCTGCGGGAGCTGCAGTCAGGGCTAATCAGGATGTATGGCCAGCCACCGAGGCCATCAATGTTTAATGAGGCCTGTTAAAGGATTTTTAGAAGTGCTCTCCCCACGGACACCACGATGACTTCTTTGTTTATAATTTTTCCCCCCTTTCCTGTTGCCGCTAATCACCGACTCTCAGCTCCTTAATGGCACCTTGGGGGAGCTCTGGGGATGACTTATTTCTTTATTTATTTTCTGGCTCGGCAGGGATGAGGAGCACTGCCCTGCCACGGGCGGTTCCAGGTGCTGGGATCCCTCCTGAGGTGCTCCTATCTCTGCTGGGAGGGGATGTGGATCCATCCCCTCCGGGATGAGAGCAGAGAGGGAAAGGAAGGGAGGGTCCCTGCCCTGGAACGAAAAGAGGAATTCTCAGTGGGTGTGAAGATGTTTATCACAGTGAGGGTGTAATAAACACCCTGGCACAGGGTGCCCAGAGCAGCTGTGGCTGCCCCTGCATCCCTGGCAGTGCCCAAGGCATCGCTGGGCTCTTTCTGAAATGTCCCAAAGCATCTCCTGTCTCACACAACCCTGAACGTGGCCAGTCGGCCTTGGGAATCTCCTCCAGGAGAAAATTTGCCCTTTTATTTTTAAACTTGATTTTTTTTGTGGGTGATTTAAGACAGAAAGTTCTGTCTGCTTTCGGAGGGAAGTGTTAAATCTTTAATTTTGGGAAGCAGAAAAAGAGCTGGGACTTGCTGATGGAGGTTCCCAGGCTTCCCACCGGACATGGGGGAATTGTGACTCAAAATCTGCCTCTTGAGAAGATGCTGACAGCTGAGGATGGGGGGCTGAGCCTGCCATGGGCCCTGCCAAGCCCAGGGCATCTCCCCCAGCCTCATGTGGGGCAACACAGAGAGGGCAGAGCTGGCCCAGCCCTGGCCCCTTCTCAGCTGAGGGTGCTTGGGGTTCTTGGGATGTTTGGGGCAGGAATTAGGGGTGTGCTAGGGCAGGAATTAGGGGTGCTGAGGGGCAGGAATTAGGGGTGTGGTAGGGCAGGAATTCGGGGTGCTGAGGGGCAGGAATTTGGGGTGCTGAGAGGCAGGAGTTCCTCTTCCTCACATCAGTTTGCACCCAGTTCTGCTGCTGGCTGGGCCTCCATGCCAAGCTTTAGTGCTTTTTAATTGCCTGGAGGGAGCTGGCTCAGCTCGGAGCTCCCCAGAGCCCCAGCTTTGCCTCTGTATCTGCCTGAGCCACCAGGGCAGAGCAGCAGGAAGGGAGGACAGGGAGTGGAGCTGGCTCCTCTCTGGGAATGTCCCCACACCTCTCTGGTTGGTTTTCCAGACCCTCTCTTCATCCTCTTACTGGAAGCAGCTCCTCCTTCCCCAGTGTTCTTCCCACAGGACAACCTCTCCCAAATCCTGCCCCTTCCCAGACTTGGGCAGGAGCTCTGCTCCCTCCTGGATGACCTGTTGCCATCAGCTGAGCACGATCTGCTCTCGTTCCTGACATTCCACCACCCTTCCATAGCTGCCTCTGGCCCCAGACGAGTCCCTGGAGGATTCTGTCATCCTCTTCCTCTGCTCCCAATCCGGCACAAGGCATCCAGCAAGCCACAGAATCATGGAATGGTTTGGGCTGGAAGGGACCTTAAATCTCACCCCATTCCAAGCCCTGATGGGCAGGGAATCCTTCTGCTATCCCAGGCTGCTCGGAGCTCCATCCAGCCTGGCCGTGGATGAAGAACCAAGGCCTGGCCAGGATTTCCTGTGTGTGTTTGCCCTGCAGGCAGCATTCCCAACCCAAGGAGCCTGGAGAAGGAGCTGCACCTGAGCCCTGACTCCCAGAACCTGCTGGTGGCACGCCCGGGAAGTTCTGCAGGGATGTTAATGGCAGGGAGAAAAGCCATTAAAGGAGGAAGAGTTGAGGTTACAGTATTGTGCTGAAAAGTTTATTGCTGCCTGCAGAGACAGCAGGTCTGTACTTCCAGGATCACTCAGTGCTTAATGCCCGGTGCCTGCGCATTAGTTTTGCCGGGAAGCCCATTTGGGGTTCTTCCAAAACGGAAAAATTAAAGGGCTTCCCTAATAAGTGTGCTGTCCAAAAGTGAAAAGGAGAAAAAAAAAAGGCTCCGGACGCAGCTCAGGACCCGACCTGAGGCAGAGGTGCGGGGCCAGGGGGGCCGGGCTGCTGGAGCCCTGGAGGGGGCAGTGCTGGCCCCGGGAAGGTTTGGGAATGGACATCCACTGCTGCTGCCTCCACCGCTGGCTGCTCCTGACGCTCAGCTGCAGAAGGGAAAAGTGCAAGTTTACCGGAGTTTGGGTGCCCAGCAGGTGAATCTGCCCGGGAAATTCTTCTCCTGATTTTACTGAGAGAAGGGAGCTCGGGAGCAGCAGCGACCTGCTCGTGGCCCTGCTCCCCATCCATCCCCCGTGCCCCGGAGAACAGGCCTGCTCCTACACCCTTAGGCCACCCTTTTCCCAGCATCTGAGCTCGGTGTGGGAGCAGGGTGAGTGCCTGGAAGCGATGCAGGCTGGATGGGGAGGCAGCAGCGGTTTGGGGAAGCGGCAGCGATGCAGCCCAAAGCTGGGAGGTCAGGCTGCCTCCTGCTCCTCTGCTGGCACCCAGCTCCGATCTGAAATCAATGTGAGCGAGGTGCCAGGACGTGAGGGAGACTCCGTGTCTCTCTGCAACCCAGAGATCCCAGAACTTCGTGTGGGCACTGCCCGGAAATGGAGTCGAGTGTGGAGTGGCAGCTTTGCGCTGCTCCCAGGAGGTCCTGCTCTGCCCTGGGGCTCCACCTCGGCTGGGCCAGGGCTGCTTTGTGTCCTCTGCCCATCTCCAGGGGTGCCAGAGCTCTGCAGCTCTTCCATGCCTCAGTTTCCCAGCCTGGGCAACCTCAGGGCTCCTGGCTCCTGCTCGTTGGATCCAGGATTTCTCCTCCTGCCCTCTCCCAGGGCTGTTTCCCTCTCTGTGCTATCCCTGGCAGTGTTCAAGGCCAGGTCGGACAGGGCTTGGAGCACCCTGGGATAGTGGGAGCTGTCCCTGCCCATGGAAGGTAGGGATGATTTTAGGAATCTTTAAGGTCCTTTCCAACCCCAACCATTCCACGATTCTCTGATTTGAGGACACAATGTGTCTCCTCTCTGCTCTCGTCTCTTTTGCCCACACCATTTTTTTCCAAGATATTTTTTATCTCCTGACTTTTCTCAGTTTATAGTTCTTACCATTCCCAGTTTACATTTCCTACTAACGAGAAACAAGGATTTTAATTTCGTATTTCTCACTAAACAGGAAACTTTCTGTTTTTTCCGTTGGTGGCTGGCGGTTCCTCGGGAGGTGAGAGCTGAGGGGCAGCTCTGGCAGAGCAGGGAGGGAGAGACTCCGTGCCTGGCTTCAGTCAGTGACGACTTTCACTGATCACATCCCTGGGGCTGCCCAGGAGCCCTTCTGAGGGAGCTGAGGGGGCAGGAGATGGAGTTAAACTCGGCTTAGTGAGATGGGAGAGAACAGGAGCAGGAGAAGCTGCTGCAGGACCTCCCAGCACTGGAAAATCTGGGGATGGGGAGGGTGCAGAGGGGGAAAGGGATGGGGGCAAGGATCCTGCTCCTTGGTGCCAGCAGAGGAAAACCTTTGGAGAATTGGAGCAGAGCAGAGTCTGTGCTTCTTGGGAGGCGATGTGGGAGATGAGAGAGGGAGTTCTGGGACGACAGCCTCGAGTGAAGAGGCCTCTGCACCATTTCCCACCAGGCTCTGCTCCCTGCATCTGCTCCTCCGTTCCTTCCCCACCCCAGTGGCACAAGCAGGAGGGTACAGCTGCAGCCAGGCTCCGGAGCAGGGAGGTGCAGGGGAGAATTCCCCTGTTCCCGAGGTCTCGCCTGCATCCTCGCTCCCTTCCTGCCTGCTCCCGGTGCCTGCTGGCAGCCCGGGGCCCCCCAGGAGTTGTGCAGTGTGTTATCAATCCCGCAGGGGAAGATAATGTTGTCTTCCACAGCTCCTGTGTCAGCTCTGCTGATTAGTCTGATGCAAATGAGCTTTTAGCCTTGACACGGAGCCCGAGATCCTGGAGGAGAGGAGGAAGGATCCAGCACAGTCCTGGGGAGCTGGACCACTCCTGGCACTCACAGCACCTCCCTGAGAGAAGGAGCAGGACCTGGGCTTGTCTTTTCTGCTGTTTCTCCACCATTTTCACTTCAGAAATTCCCCTTTAATTTGGGAATGAAGATCTGCTGCTCTTCTCCTGGTCCTGTCCATGTCCTGGTCTCTTGGCCAGTGCAGAGGATTTGCACCAAGGCCGAGTAACTCCCCGTGGCTCTTCCCCAGCCTCCTGCCCTTGAGCTTCTGGACAGAGAGCCCTTTGTCCCTGCACACCAAGGGAGAGAGGGGAAACACCTGAGGAGTGTCCCGTGAGTGCTGCTGCTTCCCCAAGCAGAGCTGCACCTCCAAGCCAGGCCTTTCCTCCCTGACACCTGCTAAAAACCTCCCAGCCCCAGCCTCCCTGCCTGCAGAGCTCGGGGTTTTATTTAGGGCTGATCCATTTTTCTTTTAATTCAGATCAATGCGGGTTAATTGAGAGCAGCTTATTTTTACTTCTGCTGGTCTCTGCCTGCCAGGATCGATACCAGTCATTTCCACTTAAACCACTGTGCCTTTACTGGAACCAGCAGAGCCCCCAGCTCTGCACAGCCCCGGCCCTGTGGTTCCTGGTGTCATAATTCCAACCAGGCTCTCGTCAGTCTGGCTGCAGCTGCATCCTCCTCATGCCGGGAGGAAATGGAGCCTGGAGGGGGAGATGGATGGAGGGATGGATGGATGGATGGATGGATGGATGGATGGATGGAGGGATGGATGGATGGATGGATGGAAGGATGTATGGAAGGATGGATGGATGGATGGATGGATGGATGGATGGATGATGGATGGATGGAGGATGGATGGATGGATGGATGGATGGATGGATGGATGGAGCCTGCAGCATTTGCACACTACAAATACCTGGCAATGAGGAGCAGCTGCTCACTGATCCCTGTGCCCTAACGATCCCGCAGGGTCCCTCTGGCCGCTAGAGGGGGCGATGCGGCAGCGCTGCGGCCCCGCAGCCACCGCTCCCCCCGGGCACGCACAGGGGCTCGGCCCGGGCCGGGAAGGAGCTCGGTGTCCAAACCCCAGCGTGACATTCCCGGGGGCTGCAGCTGATGCCTTAGGGTTTAACTTTTCTGTGTTCCCAGCCCTGCCCTGCCCAGTGTCACTCTGCAGTTCCCTGGAGCTCGTTCAGTGCTGTTCTCTCATGCTCACACACACACAACAAAGCCTCTCCAGCTCTCCAAGGACACCCAGACCCTCCTAGGCCCAACAACTGCAAACCACAAGCTTGGCGACAGGGGGGCAAGCTTGGCCAAATTCCATCCTTGCCTGGCTTCTGCTTGGGGAATTGATGCAATGGGAGAAGGAGCCCTCAAAGCAATGCCACAGTCCTTCCCTGATCCCTGCCCTCGCTGCCCTTTCCAGACCCGGCACACTGAGATTTCCCAACCCAGCTGATGTTTGGGGAAGAGAAGAATTATCAATTCCTTGATGGGTAGAACCAGGGGCGCAGCAGCAGGCGAGTTCCAGTCATAAATGTCAGGGAATAATGGCTTTGGGCCCCGGCCCTGGAGCAGAACGGATTTAAAGGGTCGTTAAAAAGGATTGGTGTCCATAAGGGTGGGACACAGGCTCTCCAGCCCAGCTCCTTTATTCCCCCTGGCTGGCCCAGGCAGGGCCGTGGCTCTGGAGCAGCCATATGTCAGCTAAATGTGTCTCTAATTGATTTCTGGACCTGCATGGAGTGTAAACATTTTACCAGTCAGAGAGCAGCTGATCGGGAGGGGAGGTGGGAGGGGAAAGGGCAGGAGAAAGTCTGGCGTGGAGCTGAGGGGAGCCTCGGAAAAGGACTTTTGTCCCGCCCCATCAAACCCCAATCCACCGCGGCCCCTCCGCGGGGTTCCCTGGTAATGGAGTCGCTCCCAGGGCAAAAGTTAACTCCAATTAGGGGCTTGGCAGGGAGGGGTTTCACTCCCACGTCTCCCCGCAGGAGCCGTGTCAGCTCCCGTTATGGAGATGGGCCGGGCGGCAGCTGGGAACAGCCAGTGGACAATGAGGAGTGTCCTGGGAATCCTCCCTGCAAGGACACAGCCCGGGCCCTCCTCCTGCTCCTCCTGCTCCTCTCTCCCAGCCCTGGGGAGCTCGCACCTTTGGAGCCAGCCCTTCACTCCTTTGGAACCATCCAACCTCTGCGAGGCCGTGACCCCACCAACCTCGTTCCCGCAGGACATTCCCCAAATGTCCCCTGAACTGTCCCCATTCCCTCGCCCCTCCCCACCGCCCCTGCTCTAACTCCTTTTTTGCCCACCCCAGCCCCCAGCCCTCCTGGGGACGCTGGTGAAGCCCGAGGGGACCGAAGAGGGACCATGGATGCCAAGGCTGGTGCTGCCCTGCAGAGGGCATGGCCAAGAACCAAACCCCACACAGGGGAGGGAAAGGCAGTGAGAGTGGGAGCAGTGTCCCACAGTGTCACTCGTGTCCCCGGGACTGCTCTGGAGAGGTGGCCGTGAGTGGTGAGGAGGGGGACCAAGGTGACAGTGACCCTCTGGAGCCCCCCCTGCTGTCCCCAGCCCCACCAGGGCAGCCCCCAGGACCCCACTCCGGGGGTATTTCCTTTCTCCCCTCAGCCTTTGCAGTCGCCTGCCGAGGAGGAGCTGTCCCGGTGGTGAACAGAGATGGAAACCAGAGATCCTTCATCCCTTAGAAGCCTTCCATGCAACTTCCAAGGTTTTATTCCAGAGCCACAAAGAGCAGGGAGGATCTGGGGTTTTTCCTTCTGAGCAGGAAAAATAAAGTCCATTAGAAATCTCCTTCTACTCAATAAGTAATCAACTTTACTGAGCCTTTTGATTAAACAGCGACATGGAACAGAACTACTTAATTTACAAAATATTGTGGATATTTTGCTGGAATAAAACACAACAAATCCTGTTTCAACCATGATTTTCTTTTTACTTTTTTTCCCCTCTCGAACCTTGTGTCATGCAAAGCTTTCACTCAGCTTAGATTTCATAAGACACCTCACCTGAACAGAACTGAAACCTGTTCAGTAAACCAAAGGCAAAAGAGAGGAAAAAGTGGGGAATTACCAGAAAATGTTGGAGCATATTGATTTAGGGGGAGTTGGGGTTTTTTGGGATTCAAAATGGTGATTTTATGCTTAAACAGTCCTAAAATGACAAGTGACAACAGGTTAAAGCTGACTTCCAAATAGCTGCTGAATGGAATGTTTTGGGAAGAAATATGGTAAAGCATCGCGCTGTGGGGGGTGTGTTTTACAATTTTTTAATATTTTTTCCCTCCAGATGGAGGAAAAAAAAGAACAAAAAAAAAAACCAACCCCAAAAACAACACAACCCAGCCTCGCTGCGTGTCCAAACCGAATTTTTCCTCCCGTGACTCAATGGGCTTCGCTGCCGGCGCAGGCTGGGGCAGGAGCTGCGCTCTTTCCGCCTCCCACCCATCCCCGCAGCCGCGCTCTCGCCCCCTCGCTGTGCCCGGCCCCGCCGTCTGCGTGTGCCCCGCGGCCACCAGCAGCCAGGGTGGCTCTTTGTGCCTGTGCCTGACAGCTGACGCCGGCTCCGGTGACCCCGCGGGCCGAGCCCCCCGAGCCCCCCGAGCCGCGTCTGGCG
>VZTN01022691.1:230744-248455 GCA_013400515.1 Erpornis zantholeuca | reverse complement strand
TAAACTGATCAGATCCAGCTCTCCCTGCAGTGAGTTCCTGGTTGAACTGATCAGATCCAGCTCTCCCTGCAGTGAGTTCCTTTTTAAACTGATCAGATCCAGCTCTCCCTGCAGTGAGTTCCTGGGATAAACTGATCAGATCCAGCTCTCCCTGCAGTGAGTTCCTGGTTGAACTGATCAGATCCAGCTCTCCCTGCTGTGGGTTTGTGGGCTGAATTCGTCCAGGTGCAGTTTTCCCTGCATCAGGTTCCTGGGTTAGATCCATCACATCCAGATTCCCCTGCAATGAATTCCTGCTTTAATTGATCAGATCCAGATTTCCCTGCAATGAATTCCTGCTTTAATTGATCAGATCCAGATTCCCCTGCAATGAGTTCCTGCTTTAATTGATCAGATCCAGATTTCCCTGCAATGAGTTCCTGCTTTAATTGATCAGATGCAGCTTTTCCTGCACGGGTTCCCAGGTTACAGAGCTGGCAGAAGGCTTCGAGGCTCGGTCGGGATTCAGAGCGAGCAGCCAGGGGCAGGAGCAGTGGCCGCTGTCGCTGAACCCCTTCCCGCTCCCCCCAGCTCCCGGGGGAGGTGCCCCTCTCCTCGCCTCCCAGCCACCACACTGATTTTTATTCCAACCTCACCGAACCTTGCTCCCGCTGGGTTTGGAGGTGAGCTGTGAGCAGCATTCGGGGCCAGGCAAGGACGTGCACGGCCAGCGCTGCCCTGTCACCAGGATGTCACCGGGACAGGGGACAGCCCCACACCAGGATGTCACTGAGACAGGGGACAGTCCCACACCAGGATGTCACTGAGACAGGGGACAGTCCCACACCAGGATGTCACCGGGACAGGGGACAGTCCCACACCAGGATGTCACCGGGACAGGGGACAGTCCCACACCAGGATGTCACCGGGACAGGGGACAGTCCCACACCAGGATGTCACCGGGACAGGGGACAGTCCCACACCAGGGCTAGTTCCATTGTTATTCCATCCATCCCGCACAGTTCTTGCTGTGCTGATACCATCCCAGCGCTGTTAGGTTTGAGAGCAGCCCAGGCTGGCCTGGAGCCCTTGCTGTGCGTGGTGCCTGGAGCAGTTTGGTGCCCAGAGTCACTCTGTGACCCTGCCGTGGCAGAGCCAGAGGGGGAACGAGGCCTCTGCAACACAGGGAAAAGCAAAGGCGGAGCAGAAAGCCCAAGGTGTCTGCATGGAGGGCGAGATTCCCAAAGAAATGGAAATATGGAGACTTTTTGCTGTGTACCTTGGCACCAGGGAATTCCTCGGTGCTCGGAGCTGGCTGCAGAGGAGCTGTGCCTGCTTTCCTGGGGGAAAGCCAGAGCCGTGCAGCTCAAGGCCGTGAGCCTGGGAAAGGAGCTGGTGCTCCTAAGGAGCTCCTCGAAGGGACAGGACACGGCGCTGCCAGACAGGCCGTGGATAATGCAGGGCTCCCCCAGGGGCAAGGCGGGGTGGGGGTTTGGGTGCCTCATTCCCTGCGGGATGCTGAGGACAGCGGGAGAGCCCAGCGCCCTCCAGCTGGAGAGCGCGGCCGGGGAGGGCAGGGCGGCAGCGGGCGGCTCCCGCAGCATCTGCCCTTCGCCCAGCGCGCCGGGAGAGCCCCGGGGGGGAGCGGGTGTCAGCCGGTCCCCAAGAAGCAGGGCTCTCGTTTCCTCCCCGCGGACATCCATCGGCCGGCCGGCAGCCCGTGCTCGGGGGGCGCGGATCGGGTGGCCGCGGCTCGCATTATCGGGAGGCTTCCCCGCTGCGGCCGTGCCCGTCCGTGCGTCCCCGCGCTGCGGATCGGGTTACGGCACCCTCACAAAGCCCCGGCCATGCATTATTCAGCCGCTGTGCTACCGTAGACGCCGGGGTGAGGAGCTGAGCCCCGCGCCCGCCGGGGCCGATGCTGTAAATCAGGCCGGGGATGAGCAGGATGCGAGCGGGAGCCGGCGGAAACCACCCGGAGGTACCTGGCTCCAGGAATGCTTTATTTAGCACCGGTGAAACCCACGCTGCGAATTCCCGTCAGAGGGAACCGGCGGCTTCCCGGCCGCGCCGCCGGGACGTGGGGAACCTCTCCGTGGGTCAGACTGCGGGACGTGGCTCTGACCTCCCCGACCGCCGGCTGCACCGGAGGCAAAGAGCCGATCGGTGGCGTAAACCTCATCCCCGGGAGGCTCCGCGTCCGGGAGAGCCGCGAGCAGGGAGCGGCCGAGGGGTCTGGGCCGTGGCTCTTTGTTCCGAGCTCCGTTCCCGGCTCCGGCTGTCAGCGCCCGCAGACGTTCAGTGAATGAGAAACGCCCGGGACAGAGCCAGAGGAAATATTCCTGCACTGCTCCCCGGCGGGGAAAACATTCCCCTGGGTTGAGTCTCTAGGGGGGAAACGTTGTTTTGCTGACACTTGGGGTTGGAGGGAGAAATCCGTTCCGATGGGATTTCAGCCGGGGAACCGGCAGACAAATGAGAGTGGGCAGAGTTGATGGCGGTGAAGTTGGGGTTTATTACAGTCACTGCTGAGTATTTTATTTTGGTTCCACATCAACTTCATTCTAATTCATTAAACTCACTTTGTTTTTACAGTTTTCTTACTTTTTATAAATAATCCAGTGAAAACACAATAAAATTGGAATATCCCGTTCAGCACAAGCCAGGCTCCCACACAGCCTTTCTCCCAACACCATCTTTCCCAATAAAACCCAACCTCAACATTTTCACCAGAGTTCCAAGTTCCTGCATCTCTCTGTGTTTCTCCCCAATGCACCTGGAAATTAAATGTCCCAAATGGCAAACCCATGAGCCCCATCCGAGTTCTGTGCAGGTGGGGGTGTCCAGCAGCCCCCACCGTGGGATAACCTCTCATGAATTCCCCGTTTGTGCCATGCAGGTTTTGGGTTGGATCAGCATCTTCCGTGTTCCGTGTTCCTCCATCTCCTTCTGTTGGGATGTGGAGCAGGAGAAGGTGATGGGAACTCCAGCAAGATTCCCAGCTCTGACAGATTTCAAACCTGAAGTCCTGGGGAGCCCGGGAGTCTCTGGATCAGCAGCTCCATGGAGGAATTCCCACTTTTGGCATCACTGGCGGCTCCCCAAGGATCTGACAACACCAGAGCTCCTGCCCTCCTCTCCTGGCCTTCCCTGGTGATGTTTGTAGGCTCTGTCCCCATCCAGCTCCCCTTTCCCAGCCTCCTGCTCCCAGACCTGCTGCCCACACAGCTCTGTGCCGGCTCAGGGATGAGTCTCCCACTCCACCTTGTGCTCTGCAACTTCCCTGGCCCAGCCTCACTGGCCCTGCCTTTTATTTCTCAATGGACAAGCTTAACAGAGATGTCTTGGGTTTTTAAAAATAGTTAATATTTAAATATTAATTGAGCCATTAATTACATCTGAGCCCCAGAACAAAACAGATGTGAATAATTAATGAGAGGGCCTATGGTAAATGCCTCTAATAATTCACAAAGAGACCAAACCAGGTATTTCCAGAGCATTCAGAGGGAGGAGAAGCAGGGTGTGGGGAGAAGGAAATCCAGGAATATCGAGGGAAAGGGCTAAAAGGCAAGATGGAGCATTATGGGCTGTCTGGTGCTGTTCTCCCGAGCCTTTCTCAGCACCGGGGCCTCCTCTGGACTCGCTCCAGCAGCTCCAGGTCCATTTTATGCTGGGACCCTCCACACGAATCCTGCTCTGGCACTGCCCATGTCACTCTGTAGCCAGAGGAAGCCCAGGCAGCCAGTTTGGAATCATCATTGGGCAGTGATGCTATGGAAGGGCAGCCCCCAGCTCCCACTGCACCACAGGCAGCCCAGGGTGACTTTTTGGGAACCCCAGCTCCGACTCCACCACAGGCAGCCCAGGGTGACTTTTTGGGAACCCCAGCTGTGGCTCCACCACAGGCAGCCCAGGGTGAGCTTCTCTGCTTGCAGCAGGCACTGAGTGTGTCCCAGCTGGGAGCAGCCCCTCAGGNCCATCCCAATTCCCTGTGTCCCAGGCGGGGAGCAGCCCCTCAGGGATGTGTCCCTATCCCAAATCCCTGTGTCCCAGCTGGGAGCAGCCCCTCAGGGATGTGTCCCGATCCCATTTCCCTGTCTCTGCCGGGGAGCAGCCCCTTAGGGATGTGCTCCGATCCCATTTCCCGCTGTCCCAGCTGGGAGCAGCCCCTCAGGGATGTGCTCCGATCCCAATTCCCTGTGTCCCAGCCAGGAGCAGTCCCTCAGGGATGTGTCCCGATCCCATTTCCCTGTCTCTGCCGGGGAGCAGCCCCTTAGGGATGTGCTCCGATCCCATTTCCCGCTGTCCCAGCTGGGAGCAGCCCCTCAGGGATGTGCTCCGATCCCAATTCCCTGTGTCCCAGCCAGGAGCAGCCCCTCAGGGACGTGTCCCCATCCCAATTCCCTGTGTCCCAGGCGGGGAGCAGTCCCTCAGGGATGTGTCCCTATCCCAATTCCCTGTGTCCCAGCTGGGAGCAGCCCCTCAGGGATGTGCTCCGATCCCAATTCCCTGTGTCCCAGCCTGTGCTGAGGAGGGCTGGCCCCTTCCCGGCTCCGTGGCTGACTGACAACCATTGAATGTCCGTGCCCTGCGGAAAGGGGACACGCTCCCCACTGCCAGCCTCTCCTCGCGAGGTGTAAATGATCCACAGCCTGTGCCGGGGAGCTGTGACCCTCCCGAGCATCCTAACGAGCGTGTAATCAGCAGCCATCAGGGCCCGGCTGACGAAGCGGTGCCACTCCCCGCTCCGAAATGTTCGCCAAATGTGGCTTTGTGCCTCTGCGGGGATGAAAAGTTCACCCTCCTTCCTCAGCTCCTTGACCTCCCCCAAATCCAGGAGAGAAGGGCACGGAGCCCTTTCTGCCTCTGGTACCCACGGCGCTGGGCTCCACGGAGAGTAACAAAACGGATCAGGGTAATTGTTGTCGATGTCTCCTGCTCTGTCCATGCGGATGCAGCATTTATAAATTAACCAAAAACACTTGCAAATCTGCATAACCAGTTCCCCGCGTTCCTAATGCTTTCAATTTATCCTAATAGATGTTTAATGAATACTTTATAAAGCCTTTAGATGGGCAGTTTTAAAATCAATGGTGCTATTTTATTGCTGTTTGTATTATCTTTATTTGGACTGTGTCTCAGCCCTCTGCTGCCCATCGATTTCAGGCCCGGATCAATGAAACCTGGTTTCAGCTTAAATACCTTGGGATGCACGGGAGAAGGTGGATCTGGGGGTAAAGGACTCTTTGGCTGAACTCACACCCCCAGGGTGGCACAGGTAACCCAAATATTGTCCTGGCTCTGCTCTCCTCTTACCTGCAGCTCCTGGGGTGACAATTCCTCATCCTGGGAGCGGCTCTGCCCTGAGGGGGCACTCGGCACATCTGGATCCCTCCTTTTGCACAAGCTCTGTCCCAGGTGAGGGGGTTTGATCCCCGTTTGAATCACGGATATTTCCCTAAATGCCTCTGAAATCCTTGTACAAGTCTCCACAGGTTGTTGGCCACCCTGCCCGGAGCTGATGGGTGAATATGGAGCTTGGTGGTTTTCCCCAGCAGTATGAGACTCTCCCACTTCCAAATCCATTGTTCCATCTCTGGGTCTCTCCAGCTTCTCTGGTGTGGGTGGATCCTGCCTTGAAATGGATGAGGGCCACAGGAACACGGGGATTTTTTGGGATGGGTTTTGGGGAAGAGCTGTGTGAGCTAGGAGACACAGTGGTTTTTCTTTGGATTTGAAATCGAAATCAAACGTCAAGGCAGCGTGGAGTTCTTTCCCCCCATTCCCTGGAGGTGGCTGCAAATTTCAGAGTTGGTCAAAGAGATGACATGACCATAGAGTGGTTTTGGGTGGGAAGGGACCTCTAAAGGCCATGCAGTCCAACCCCTGTGCAGAGTAAGGACACTTTCCTCCAGACCAGGTTGTCCTGAGCTCCTCCCAACCCAAACCCTTGCTGGGATGGGACATCCTCCACCTCAGGACTTGTGTGAAACACAAGTGAGGGGGACAGGGTGAGGCAGCTGGGGAAAAGGGAGAGGAACCACTCTGGGGAGAAGTGGCACAAAAATGACCAGGGAGGGGTGGGGCCCTTCCCACCTGGGACAGGAGAGAGATCTCCCTCAGGCCTGCTGGGACCTGGCCCCTCTCTGCCCGGACACTGGAGGTCACAGTGATGCACTTCCCTGGCAGAGCCACTTTATTTTGCATCAATCCCTTGAAAATTCACAAGGAAAAAGAGTGAAGCTGAGAGATTTCCATCACCAGGCTTGGGTCACGATCACACCTGTCCCCCCATTGTTCCCAGCCTGGTGAAAGAGCTTCCACTGGAATGAAGAGCTCCGAGTCCCTGAGCAGCCCTGGCAGCAGTGACCTCACTGCGAGTCCCTTCAGGAAGTGATGGGAATCATGCTCAAGGCTTCCCCCGGGATCCTGGGGCTTTCCATCAGGAAAAGATCACCTCCTCTCAGGGCTGCCCTTGCGAGCAGCACGTACCTGAACCCTGGCACCCTCCTCTGCTCCCCTGACACTCCTGAGCTCTGCCTGGCCACGCTGTTCTTACATCACCTGGGAGGTTTGCAGGTTTGGGAAGGAAAATCCCAAATCACATCGCTCCTGGAATCTCCTTCCTGGCTCTCCCTGCAGTTCCTTCACTCCCCTGAACAAAACCACACCCGGGGTCACTGTCAGCTCCGGAGGTGCTCAGTGGAATCACCCCCCGTGCCCCACCCGTGGGCGTCGGGGCTGTCCCTGTGCCTCTGTATCATCTCCTGGCTGGCAGAGCAGCAGGAGGGGCTTTTCCTCCTCTGTGACCACCTCTGGAGTGTGGGGGGAGCTGGGAATGGCAGGGAGCGTGGCACAAGTGTCTGGGACAGCAGTGACAGCACATCCATGTCCCAGGTACATCCCCAACTTCCAGTGATTTGTGGATCTATCTGAGACTGCTGGGTGAGACTCATTTATTCAGGCAAGCTTTTCTGCCTGCGGGTCTCCCAGAAGCAAAACAATTTCATCAAGTGGCTTTGACACTTGGAATTATTCCTTGATTTGCTTTTTTGCTAATTTCCCTTCCCTGCTCCAGGAGGGTCAGGATTGAAGATGCTGCTGTTCCTCTGCGGGGCTGTCTCAGGTCAGAGAGAGCCTCAGCTCCCAGCCCAGCCCCTCCAGGGGACTAATTTTTTTTGTAGGACAAGGGTGAATGCTTTTTTACTGAAGTGGGGTTGATTTAGGTTGGATATTGGGAAGGAATTCCTGTCTGGGAGGGTGGGCAGGCCCTGGCACAGAGTCCCCAGAGAAGCTGTGGCTGCCCCTGGATCCCTGGAGATGTCCAAGGCCAGGCTGGACACTGGAGCAGCCTGGGACAGTGGGAGGTGTCCCTGGAAGGTGGAAGTGGTGCAAGGTGAGACCAGATGACCTTTAAAGGTCCCAACCCATTCCTGGACACGAGGGACACCCCCGGACACGAGGGACACCCCTGGACACGAGGGACATCCCTGGACACGAGGGACACCCCTGGACACGAAGGATGCTCCCTGGACACAAACCTGCACGTGGGAGCACCAGGGGTGTCCCCCACGGAGCAAAGTGGCTCTGATTTAAACCCTCCCACCCTGCTCCGGTTTTTGGCAGCCCCGCCGTGGCCTCGCTCCCCCCGCGGGCCCCTCGTGGCGCTCCCAGGGGCCGAGCAAGCCGCGGCTCCGGCAGGGTAATTGAAGCAGCACGCAGAGCATATGGCCAGGCAGGGCTCCCTGCTGCCGCACCAGCTGGGAGCTGGGTGCTGGGGGCAGCGGGCGGGGTCCGGCCCCGTCCCCCTGTCTGGCTGCTCCCCCTGCCCCGGCGGTCTCCAAATGACTCCTCCCGGGGAGGCTCTCGCTCCGGGCTCTCTCCGCAGAGGGATCCGCGCTTCTGCGGGGCAGCGCTCCCTCCTCCCCGTGCCCCGGTGCTGGCCCCCCGCCTCCCAGCCCGGCTGCGCTGCCCCCTCCTCCTGCCAGGTGCCAGCTCTGCTGCGGGGTTTGGGGTGCCGGGCACGGCTTTGGGTTTGCTGTGCCCCTGCCGGCAGCCAGCCCGGAGAGGGTGCCGTGTTTCCCACGGGAAGACACATTGCGAGTGAACTCGAGCTGCTGCAGACCCTCAGAAGTGTCCGCGTGCCCCCCAGAGCTGTTCCCCGCTCCCTCCTGGGGGTCCCTGTGGGGTGCAGGGGCGGGGGGGACGCTGCGGGGGCTGAGGGAGATGTGTCCCTTCCAGCTGCGGGGGCTGAGCGGGGCAGGGAGCAGCAGGATGCGGGTGGGGCTGGGAATGCTCCTCAGGAGCCCCACGGGGAGCCCTGGCACTGCCCCCACACCTGGGCACACCTGGGCACACCTGGGCACACCTGGGCACACCTGGGTACTGAAGGGACATCCCCCCCGAGGTGAGGCAGCGCCGTGCCCTGAGGCACCTNCACCTCTCCAGGGGGGTCTGCTGGGAACGGACCCCTCCTCACCTCCCGCCCTGTCCAGGGGTGTCTGCTGGGCACGGACCCCTCCTCACCTCTCCAGGGGGGTCTGCGGGGCACGGACCCCTCCTCACCTCCCGCCCGTGCCCGGATGGGAAGCGCTGAGCCCTCGCTGTCCCGCAGGGAGGGGTGGGCTCTCCCCGGGGTGGCACAGCAGCTCCCTGCTCCCGCTGCCACCCCAGCTTCCCGGGGCTGGGACCTGTCAGCCAGCAGCTGCTGCTGAGCCACCCTCGGAGACAGTCCGGCCCTGAGGAGGTGTTTGGGATGGACGTGGGCAGCCCAAGGCCCTTCCATCCCTGCCTCCAAGACTGGGTGAGGGTAAGGTCTGTGTGAGGGCTGGGCTAGGCAGGTGGGAGCTTTTCCCTGAATCCTCCAAAGAACAGGAATTGGACTGTCTGGGAGGGAGGCAAATCTTTCCCCCCTCACTGCCCTGGAGCCAGATTTGGCCCTGGTGCCTCCCTGGCTGCATGGCCAATGTTATTTTGGGGGGGACTCCCCATTCCTCCTGATCCCAGGGACACCACTGGGATCTCCATCTCCCTGCTCACGTCTGGCTCACCCAGGAAGAGGATCTGTCCCTCCTGCAGCTCTTCCCCCGTGGCCCTCGGGATCCGAGCTGGAGGTGAGTGCTCCCCAACACCCAGGAGCCACCCCTGAGCCTCCCAGCTCCCACCAGACCTGGGCTTCACTCCAAGTTGGAAACATTTGGGATAAGACCCCTCCAAGTCCTCGGGATCTCATCTCCATGTCCTGGCAAACGCCGAGGAGGTGACAAAGGCTCCATTCCTCCAGCACCTGCCAGGCTCCTCCTCGAGGATGATCCCAGAGCTTCTCCTCTGGGTGCAGGGACAATACCCCAGGCACCTGTGCTGGGCTCCCGGCCGGGTCCCCACGGAGGGAGGGGTGGGGGGGACTCCGTGGCAAGGGAAGGACCTTCATTTGGGCCAATTATTCTCAAACTGAGGCGAAGGAAGCCGTCACTCCAGCCTTTCCTTTCTTCCCCTCTTTTTCCATTTGTTGTGGGTGTTTTTTTCACACTCTGGCAATGGCTGAATATCACACAAGTGCCCTGTCAAGAGATATATTCAATAAACACTTGACACCCAAGCTCAGGAATACATGGCCCGTGGCAAACATGAATTATTCAAGTGGAAATCAAGATAATTTTGCTTCTAACTCAGAAAACCAAGACTCTCTCTTTCCTTCTTTATTTTTCCTCTCTTTCCCTCCTCATTTTCTTCCTGTTCTTTCTTTCTTTTTATTTTCTTAGCAGTTCTTTCTTGTTCTTTCTTTCACCTCCTTCCTCTTGCTGGAAACCCTCCCAGCCTCCATTTCCAGGGAACTCCCTTTGCTGGATGAGCCAAGGTGAGGACCTGGAGGAAGCTCCTTTGGAGGAGGAGATTCTCTGCCTGTTTGTCCCCTGGAAAGGGCTGGGGGTGGTGGGACCAGCTGTCCTGGAGGTGCTGTGGCAGTGAGATTTGGGATTATCCAGCCAAAACCTCACCTCTGAGCCCAGCACGACCCCTCTGGGAGAGGCTGAGGGCACAGCTGCTCTTTGGGATGCCTTCTTCTTCCATAAACTTCTCTTCCATAAACTGATGGAGTTTTGGCCTCTGCACTGACTCAGACGTGGACTGAGGCTCTTCACTGAAATAAAACCAGAACTGAAAGGGTTTTCCTCTGGGCAGAAACTCACTGCCTTTTGACATGGAGCTCTGAGGCCTCCAGGAACAAGAGGAGCTGCTCAGGGCAGCCCTTCAGGGCTCTGCAGGCTTTGAGATGGGCACACACATACAGTGACACATGGGGACACATGGGGACACACGGGGACACACGGGGACACATGGGGACACACAGTGACACACGTGTCACGGTGCTGGTCCCACCCAGTGTCCTCAGTGCTGGTCCCACCAAGAGCCTTCAGTGCTTTAGGACTCACGGGGGCTGCAGGATGTGTCAGAGGAAAAGCAATCCCACCCCCAGTCCATGATCCCAGTTCCACCCCAGTCCATCATGTCCCAGTCCCACAGCAGTCCATGGTGTCCCAATCCCACCCCAGTCCATGATATCCCAATCCCACCCCAGTCCATGATATCCCAATCCCACCCCAGTCCATGATATCCCAGTCCCACCCCAGGCCATGGTGTCCCAGTCCCACCACATCCCATGGGATCCCCTCTGCCAGCTCCTGGCAGACCCTCGGAGCAGGCAGGACAGGGAAGACCCTCCCCAAGGTTGCTGCCCTCCCTCCAAGCTGCCCATGCCAGCTCCCCTTCCTGCCTTCCCTGGGAACACCCCCGGGTGGGAGGAGGCTCCATCCAGCTCCATCCTTCCTCCTCTCCCGTTCCCAACGCCGTTGGCAAGGCTGGAGCTTCCCTCTCCTGGTGAATGGCCGTGGTTGCTTGTGAGGTCGGGGCTGGCTGTCAGCCAGTCCCAGCCCAGCAGAGGATCTAATGGCCACGGCGCCAGGCACTCGGAGGCAGCACAGTGTGGGTCATCAGCCACGTCATCTCTCGGAAAGGTGGGGGCGGAGAAGGCAGGGAGAAGCGATCATTTAAATTTGGAGAGGAGCTAACTGGAAATTTGGGCCATCAGGAGAGTAATGGGCCGAGAGGAAGAGCTGGGATATTAATAGAGCTGGTTTCTGTAAGAGCTGGAGCATGGAGAACCACGGGCAGGCTCCTGGCAGGAGCAGGCTGGGACCACCGGGAGCATCCGCCTGGATTTCCATGTGAAATCTCCCTCTGCATCCCAGGACCCCCGCAGGCCTCTCACCCTGCTCCACACCTCCATCCCGACTGCTCCTGCCTCCCAGCCACAGCTAC
This sequence comes from Erpornis zantholeuca, assembly GCA_013400515.1. Classification (NCBI taxonomy): domain Eukaryota; kingdom Metazoa; phylum Chordata; class Aves; order Passeriformes; family Timaliidae; genus Erpornis; species Erpornis zantholeuca. The sequence goes on along the minus strand of VZTN01022691.1, from coordinate 237,160 downwards.
CATCCCAAGGAACCCTCAGAGAAATCCTGGTGGGCTCACAGGGACCTCCTCAGAGCTTGGTGTGGTCCCACTCATCCCTCCCTGCCTGGCTGCTGGTGCCATCCCAGCCCAGTCCCTTCCATCCACGGCCCCGAGGTGTTTCCCTGCTGAACCAGGTGGATGCAGCATCCCCACCCAACTTTTGGTTGCCTTTGTAGATGAAGGTCTTGGGCAGCCTCTCCCTGCTCTGGGAGCCCAGGGAGACTTTGGTGTCTCCATCCTCGGAGAGGTTCAAACTCCACTGCTCAAACCTGCCCTGACTGGCCCTGCTCCAAACAGGGAACGGGGCTGGAGCTCTCTGTGTATGCCTTCCAAATCACAGAACCCATGGAGGATTTGGTTTGGAAAGGACCTCACACGTTGTGGACTCCCAATCCCCAGATGTGGAGCTGCAAGCCCCTTCAGAGGGCAGAGGACCTGCAGACACAGCCCCTCAGTGAATTCCCTCTTCCCAAGGGTCTCCGTGCTTCCTGCAGGGCTGGAAGAGCTGCAGGAGCTGAATATGGATGAGGAGGGCAGGGAGAAAGGCAGGGGGTGTTCCCCTTGTTAAATATTTACCATCCCAGGTGGGTGATGTGACATTTCCTACCCTCCAGGAATTCCCATGGACTGGCAGGGCTGCCCAGAGAGGAGCAGGGGCTCTGTCCCAGCCTTGTCTGGGCAGCAGAACCTTGTCCCCAGGTCACAGGGGCCATTCCCGGGGCACTGAGTGTGCTCATCCTGACATGGAATCCCAGAACCACTGGGGCTGGAAAAACCCTCTGGGATCATTGAGTCCAACATGAGACTGATCCCCACCTTGTCCCCAGCCCAGAGCCCTGAGTGCCACCTCCAGGAATTCCTTGGGCACCTGCAGGGATGGGCACTCCAAACCTCCCCGGGCAGCCTTTCCATGGAGAAATTCCTCCTGGTGTCCAACCCAAACCTCCACTGGTGCTGCTGGAAATGCTAAAAATGGACAAGTCCTGGGAAGCTGCCTGAGCTGGGGCTGTGGATGTTCTGCAGACACCTCTGCTGCTGGAGCCCCTCCGTGTCCCTCCCACCCCCTGTGTCCCCATCCCCATCCCCTGCCCTCAGCTCTGACCCTCCTGCCACTGAGGGACAGCTGGAGCCAGCACCCAGCACCTCCAAGCCACGCAAACATCCTTGACAAAAGCAAAACCTGCTTTTCCCGCTGAAAACCTGAGGAAAACACTCCCTTGGAGGCACAGACGGAGAAATTTGGGCTTCTTATATAAAACAATCCCACGGCACGGGGGGACAAGTCTGTTTTCCAGCAGGAAGCACACGTTCCCAGGCTGAGAGAGGGATCGAGCAGCCCTGGTTACACAATGGGAAGGGCTCAGGTAGAGCCTGGCTGCAGCTGCATTCGATACCCTGCGAGGGCTGCGGGAGCATCAGCCCCAGCTCCTTCCCTCGCTCAGGCAGCCCATCAAATATTTACTGGGCTGCCATAGGCAATTACATTAGAGGAGATAGTTAAACACCCCCTACCCCAGGGCACCCCCCTGCAATGTAAATCAAACAAATTGGACTCTTTTCACAATTGACACACACGATTTTACTTACTGTAAATAATTTAGCATTAAAAAGTCGAGCTACACTTTGCCCCATCTGGATTTTCTTTCCTCCCGCTCTCTCTCCCGCTCTGCTCGGGCTCTGGGCTCCTAATGCAGGAGCTGGAGTGCAGGAATTTTGCTGCCTGGGTGAGCTGTTAGAAGGTTCCCATTTCCTAATGGAAGAAACCACACTCAGGAAAGCTGTGAAGTTGCCCGTTTAAAAGCGGCAGAGATGTTCCAGCTAACAAAGGATGGGGAGGATCCCTCCCTCCGGAAGGAGTTGAGTCTATTGCTGGTTGGCATCTCCTGGGGTCGCAGCAATCTCCTATAAAAGTTGGCTGAATGGTTGCACTTTTTAATTAAAAGCCATCTCTCCCGATTAGGCTCAGTGGGGTTTTAATAAGGATTTTTACAAGCTGGGTCTGTTGGCCAGCACGGATCGTCTTTCTCTTACACCTCGAGTGCGAGGCCTGCATTAAACACCCCAGGAATGCAGGGTGGGAAGGGATCTCGCCCTCCTCGGGAGCTGCTCCTGGGTTTTCCTGTGGAAACGGGAATTTTGGAAGCATGGAATTTCAAACCATGCCTTGGCACCGTGCCTGGAGGGGCTCAGGAGCCACGTGGATGTGGCACTTGGGGACACGGATCAGTGGTGGCCTTGCTGGTTGGACTCAAGGGTCTGAGAGGGTTTGTCCCACCTGAATGATTCCCTGGCTCTGTGGTGTCTGTTCCTAATTCCAAGACAGAATTTGGCCTCTGTTGAGCCTTCCCCAATGCCACCATTGGCCACCCGAGGTGTCACTTCAGCCTGTTGAGGTCCTGCTCTAGGCCTCACACCAAATTTAATTCAGTGTGGGAGGAAGGTTCTTCCCAATGCCCCGGGCCTGTCTCAGGAGCGAGCCAGGCTTTAATTGAGTTAAAAAGCTCCTGGGCCTGGATTTCCCATTCCATTCCTGTGCTCCATCAGGCAGCTCCGAGCATGGACCCCAGGCAGGTAGTGCCACTTACACATTTCCTGACAGAACCAATTTTCATCAGAAAATGCCAGTTCCGATGAGATCCAAGCCTTTAATCCCCCAACATCTCTGTTTTGATGGCCAGGGCTCCTCCCCGGGGCTCCCACAGATGGCTGTGGGTCCTGCAGGATGTGCTGTGCTCATCCCAGCCAAGGCCCTGGGACAGACAGGATGATCCCAGTCCAGCGGCTGGGATGGCTCCTGGAGTCAGAACCTGGGGTTGAAAAGCCCAAGTGCACCAGAAATTCACCATTTTTGGCCACTCTGCCTGCTCAGGCCCTGCACAGGAGCACAAGGAAGAGGGAAGGGAGGGAAGGACCCAGAGCTGTCCACGCCTGCATGTCCTGATCTCTGCATCACCCCACAGGATGTTTCCCAGGAGCAGCAGCCCCGACAGCCAGGGCAGGTGGGGAGCTGTCCCTAATGTCCTTACCCCCACTTTGGGGTCATGGCCACCCCTGGCCACCCTCTGGCATGGTCCCCCACTGCTGGAACAGGCGTCTGTGCGAGGCTGGGACGGCTGAGCCCAACCTCCCCTGACGAGAAGGAAGTGGCAGGGGTCACCTGGGGCCAGAGCCATTTCCAGGCAGCCCAGCTGCCCGCTCGGGATGCACAAAGCCGTGGCCCTTTGGCAGGATCCTCTCCCCCAGCCTGGAAAGCCGAGTCCCCTCTCCTGGAGTCGGCTGGAAGCTGTTAATCGCTGCCCGTGGGTTTAATTGGGAGCGAGGACTCGCAGACCCCATTAGAGCCCACGAGGGTGCCAAGGGCTCTCGTTCAGGCACGAATGAAGGAGCAATCAAACCCACTTAGGTAATAAAAACAGCTGGAGTCTGCAGGCAAGTGCCTGAGGCAGGGAAGCACATGGCAGCAGGCGGGCAGGGCTGGCGAGGGCTGCAGTCGGGCTCTGGGGTGGAAAACACCAGGACCAGGCAGAGCACGCGGGGTTTTGTTGGTTATGGGCACGCAGCCAGACAGGGAAATCATGGGTCACCCTCAGAAGGCAGCGGAGAGCCAGAGCTGCTCGAGAGCAGCCCTTGCTGGAGAGTGTGTCCGGGGTTGTTTGTCGGGTGGGAATCACCAGGCAGAGACCCTGCTGCGGGGGTCGTGATTCCCACAATGGTGAGGAGGGTCCTGGCCCCTCATTTCTGCACGGGGATTTATTTCAGAAAGGGTCCCCAAAGCCTCTGATCAGGTCGGGGTGCCAGCTCTTAGCCTGGAAGCTGGAATCACCCTGGAAGGAGTTTGTTTTCCAAAGACATTATCAGGGTCTTTGTTCAGTGCTTTTATTTGTTGGGGTTTTTTTAATTAATAGGAAAGATCCTGACTTTCCTCTCTTTAATTCTGATTCCAGTGAAGCCTTTCCTGCCTCAGGGGGGTGCTGGTATGGACAAGTGGGAGAGCTGGGTCTGGACTATTCCAGTTTTTGGAGGAAAGCTGGAACAGACATGGAAAGGCTACAAGGGGACTTGCAGAGCTGCTCCATCTCACTCCCAAAAGCCAGAGCAGAGCAGTGGCAACCCCCTGGAAGTTCATCCTGCTCCTTGGAAGTGCCCATGTTCAGAGCTGCCCAGGGCTAAAGCAACCATGGTTGAAATGTCTGTGATTCTCACTGCTGTAAAAACTCCTCCTTGTTTGGTGCTTCCACATCCTGGCTGGGGGACAGAAAGGTTTTCCCTGTTTTTCCCTGTTTTTCCCTGGTTTTCCCTGTTTTTCCCTGTTTTTCCCTGTGCAGAAGGAGCTCAGTAACTCCTGGCTCAATCCAGAGATTTGGTGTGGAGGGCACTGCTCTCTTCCCCTCTGGGACTGGCCCACAAATCCATGTGGGAGGTGACAGGAGGATGAGTTCATCCATGGAATGGGGCTGGGAGGGGATCCTTGATGTCCCTGTGGTGTCCCTGTGGTGTCCCCGTGGTGTCCCTGTGGTTCAGAGCCAGTGCCAGGGTGTCCAGAGGTGCATTCAGGGATCCCCCCTGGGTGTCTCTTGCTCAAAAGTTCATTGTCAGGTTGAAGTCCAGGGCAGGAGTGTGACAGGGAAAGAGCAAAGGCTTGGTGGTTTGGAAAATTCTGCTGGCACACAGCGGGATGGGAAGGAGGGAATGCTGCTCCCTTCATCTGCTCTGATTTTCCTACATGAACAGCAGCAAAATGCAGCTTGGCACCGGTTTGCTCCTCGGGGAGAGTGACATCCAGGGCCAGGAGCTCAACTGCTCTGTCCAACCTCCTCCGAGCTGCTGAAATGCAGAAAATGAGGAAAAGGAGGGCAGAGAGGCCACCAGGAAGAGCCCAGCAAAAGGAATTGTGGAATACCCTGCGACAAAATCTCCTGGACTCGTGAGAGAATTAACAAACGCAGCCGGAGGGGAGAGCCCCCTCCACAGAGCACCTGGGAGGGACAATTCCCCTTCCGAGGAATTCTGCCGGAGTCTCAGCAGAGCTTCCCAGCATCCACTCTCCTCTACCCATCGCCGATCCCGCAGCTCTCCGGGAGCAGAGCGGAGACCGCGGCTCAGAGCTCTGCTGGCAGCGGGGAGAAGGGAAGAGGCTCCCGAGCTCCTGCCTGCGCTCGCCTCGGGAGAGCCGGAGCGCCCTGCCGGTCCCTGGCACCCGTGGGACGCCGTGGTGCTCGGGAAGGGCTGAGAGCGTCCCAGGCCACCAGGGGCAGGGCCTTCCTGGCAGCACCCTGGTGCTGGTGCAGTTTTCCCCCAGGAGGATTTCTCTGGAGCCAGGGTTCAGCCCTGCGGGCTCGGCCCCAGCTCTCTGCACCAGCCCAGGGATTTCTGGGCTGGGTTTGGTGCCTGTGCCCGAGCCTGGGCAGCACCAAACGTGGTGGTTGTGGCTTTCAGTCTCTTGTCACTGGATCTGAGCTTTCCCTGGGCGGGTTTGGCACCAAGGAAACATCTCTGGTGGTTCCCTCGTGTCCCTGCCCACGGCACGGGGCTGGAACTGGATGATCTTTAAGGTGCCTCCCAACCCAACCCCTTCTCTGACCTTTTGGGGGACGGTTCAGCCTCCCAGGTAGGGTGGGGATCAGGCCATGGGGTCAGGTCAGCATTTCCCTTTCGCTGTGACACTCGCTGACCCTGTCTGTCCCAAGACACCTGGCAGGATCCGCAGGAGAAGGAACCCAGAGGATGCTGAAGGGAAGGGAGGCTCCCCCGACCCCCGGAACACCTGCGCCGTGTTCCAGAGCCGTTGCTGAGGTGTTTTGGGGCTGGAGAAGCACACGGTGCTCCCTTGGGGAGAAGTTTGCTCTGAGAAAACCGAGGACCCTTCTGTCCTCCGTCACCCGAGGCGCTGGGGTTCCTCCCTGTCACCCCCCCTGCTCTGGGCTGCCGGGGCTGCCACGCTCCTCATGCACCTTTTGGGAGCATCTGGGGGGGCTGCAAACCCCTGCCCCCCGCCCCGGGGCAGCAGCGCAAACGCCGCTTGGGTGGCGGCGGGAGCTGGCCTTGGTGGCAGGGAGGGAGAGAGGGAAGGGAAATCCAGGGATGGGCGAGGGCAGAGGCAGCGCTGGGCTGGAGAGGGGAGCACGGAGAGGCTGCGCGGGCAGGCACGGAGCCCCTGGGACTCTGCACGGGAGGGTTCGGGGAACGAGCCAGCGAGATCCGCTGAAACGGGGAAAAAAAAGTTGGTGAAACTTTTCTTGATTTCGTTGCTTTTATGATTTTTGACCCAAGGTTCTTCCCTTCGAAGGGAGAAGGGGAACGGCTCCTCCTCAGCCCCGGTTCCGGGCTGCTCTGCTCCCCAAATCCCCCCTGGGAGCAGCCCGGGGCCGCGGGCAGGGTGGGCAGGGGGCGGCGGG
>VZTN01022691.1:205613-227553 GCA_013400515.1 Erpornis zantholeuca | reverse complement strand
GTGCCCCCTGTCCCCCCCCTGCCCGGGCTGCGGCGCCAGCGGCTCCGAAAGGGACATTGCCCTCGCCCGACTCCGCTCGCCCATGGCACCGAACCCTCCCCAAACGCTCGCCGGGGGGGCAGAACCGAGGGGTGCCCTCTGTCCTGGGGGGTCACAACCTGGGGCTCCGCTCGGTGCGGGGGAGACGCGGAAAAAAGGGATGGAACCAAGTGATTTTTTTTTTTTTGTTGGTCTTGTTCGTTTGTCCTGGTTTTGTTTTATTTTTGTTTGAGGGTTTTTTGATTGTTTGGGTTTTTGTTTGTGGTGGGTTTTTGTTGTTGTTGTTGTTGTTGTTTTTGTTTTTTCTTGTTTTGTTTTAAAACTTATTCGGGGAAAAAAAATAAACCAAACGCAGGTCGTGGTGTTGGAGCGCGGGACCCTGCGGCTTTTACCGGGGAAAACCAAAGTAAAACAAGGGAAAATAAAGTGGAATAAAATGAAATAAAATAAGTGAAATAAAATAATAAAAATTAAAAAAAGTGAAAGAAAATACGATTAAGTGAAATAAAATAAAACGAAGTAAAATGAATGAAAATAAAGTAATGAAACGAAGTCAAATAAAATAAAACCAAAACCAACCAAGCAAACAAAAAAAAACTAAAACAAACCAATCAAAAAAAAAATCCAAACTAACAAACCCCTAAAACTCCACAAATAAACAAGAAAGAAAAAAAAAAAAAAAACAAAAAGAAGAAGAAACCACACACTCTGAAAAAAAGAAATAGGGAAAAATGTGCGGCGCCCGAAATAGCTGTCGGAGGAGCTGCTGCACCTGGGCGAGCGGGGCCAGCTCGGCGGTGGCCGACAGAGCCCAGCCTGCCCTGCCCGCACCCTGGGGCTCGCCCGCCCCATCCCGCACCCCGTCCCGCACCTCTCCCGCTATTCCCAAACCCCATCCCTTTGTTCTTGCGCTCCGTCCCTGTTTTCTCCGCGCGGCGAAAAGCGCATTTTCATAAATAGACCTTGGCCGAGCGCTGCCGATGAAACTTTAATGAGGCGGGCTGCTGAGTGCTGCCCGNAATATTTATCAGGCGCGCTCATAAAACGCCGGGTGGGTATTTCCCAGGCACACAAACGCAAAGCGCTGCGCTGGGGAGCCCGAGCGGGGCCGCCCGGGGACCCCCCCGGCCCCCGCGGCCGCCAGGTAAGGGGGGATCCGAGCCTGGAACGGGACAGCTCCGGGCGAGGAGCAGCGGGGCTGGGCCGGGAGGGGCGGGCAGGGAGACACTGGGAGCGGTGGTGAGCCCGGGAGAGCTCATCACACCCGGGGCGCGGGCAGGAGCCGGCCCGGGGACTGATCCTGCTGCTGTCCCTGCTCCTGTCCCTGCTCCTGTCCCTGCTCCTGTCACTGCTCCAGCTCCTACTCTTGTTTCTGCTCCCCCTCCTTTTCTTGCTCCTGCTATCACTCCTACTCGTTCTGCTCCAGCTCCTGCTCCTGTTTCTGCTCCTCTTCCCACCTTGGCTCCTGCTCCCTCCTCCTTCTCCTACTCCTATTCCTGCCCTTGCTCCTGCCCCTGCTTCTACTCCTGTTCCTGCTCTTTCTTCCTGTTCTTCCTGCTCCTGCTCCTCTTTCTGCTCCTGCTCCAGCAGTTCCCACTATGCCCAGGCCAGCCCGAGCCCCCAGGATCCTCAGGGGAAAGCCTGGAAGGAGGTGGAGAAGGGCCCCTTGTGCTTCCCCCGCCCCCTGCTCCCGAACAACCACTCCTGATCCACAGCAGGTCAGGGAGAAGCTGCTGCTCCTTCCTGGTGCGGCTCTGGCAGCCAGGACAGACTGGGAGCAGGTCCCAGCTGTGGTCTGGGGTCTCAGGTTCTGTGTCCAGCTCCTCTTCTCCTGAGGGTCTCTCCTCCTGCACCAGAGCCCTGTCTGGGCACCCAAAAAGACCCAAATCCCTCCAAATCCAGACACCCGTCCCTGGAGCTCTCCCTGGCCGCTGGTGCTGTAGTCAGGGTCTCTCCTGCAATCCAGTCCTCGCTCCAAGTTTCCCTCCATGTCCAAGCTCTTTTGTGTTACTTCTTCCTGCTGTAAAAGCCCCCAAGAATTTGGGCACCCAAACCCCTCGTGCTCGGCTGTGACAGAGGCGTGACCCAGGCCAGGGTGGCCGTGCCAGGAGCACCAAAGTGAGCAGGGATGTGTTTGAAGTGATCCATGCCCTGCTGAGGTGGAGCCTGGTGGCTGCAGGCAAATGCAGATGTGTTCGAAGGAATCCCTGGAGAAGCCCTGCCCCTCTTTCATCTTTCAGGATAATTCAGGGTGCTGCATTCTGCTCCAGATCCCCTTCACCCCACGTTGTTGCTCAGGCTCAGGGCCTGTCCGTGCTGCCCGAGCAAACGGTGTCACCTCAGCCCCTGTGTCCTGCTAAATCCCTCGCCCAAGGGGCTGATTTCTCCCCTGGGCAGCAAGGGCAGGAATATCCGGCGTGCCTGGGACCGTCGGGGGTCCCAGCTGTCCGTGCACGGAGCTCAGAGTGCTCACAGAGAGCTCCCAAAGAGAGGGGAATCGGCAGAGCAATCCCAGCGCCAGCAACAGGCGCTGCCTGAGCCCGGAGGGGAGGGACACCGGGAGCCACTCAGGCATTGCTGGCACGTCCCAGCTCCGGGTCAGGAGCACAGAAAACGCTCCGTGGTCTTTAAAGGATCCGTGCCTTTGGAGCTGGGCAGGTCCGGGGTGCGCCCGCTCCGGACTTTCTTCTATTATTCCATGTGTTTTAGTGCAGTGCAGAGCAGATGTATTTTTAAAGATGCTCGGGGTAGGCTCTGTTCCACTACAGGGAAAAAAGGAGCGAGGCTGTAATTAGAGGGGGGAGGACAGCCAGGGTGAGGGGAACTCGGGAAAAAGGCTTGGGAAAGAGTTTGGGAAGGGGAGCAGGGCAGTCCTTGGGGCAAACCTGGCAGCTGGCTGCAGGGCAGGACAGGAGGGAATGGCCTCAGGGGAGGTTTGGGTGGGATACCAGGAACATTTCTCCATGGAAAGGACTGTCCAGCCCTGGCACAGCTGCGGGGCTGGAGATGCCATCCCTGGAGGGGTTTCAAAGCCCTGTGGATGTGGCACTTGGGGACAGGGGTCAGTGGTGGCCTTGGCACTCCTCAGGGAGCAGCTGGAGCGCTTTTCCAAGCTAAACTGTTCTGTGATTCTATGATCCCAGGGAAAAGGAGCAGGAATTATCCTCTTCTCCAATGGATCAGTGTCCCTTCACCAGGACCAAGGCCTGGGTCAGGTGCAGCTGCCTGTGGTAGGAGCAGATTTAACCCTTGGCTGTGCAAAACCAGAGCTCCCTGCTCATCCCAGTGTCAGTGAGGAATGAGAGATCCTAATAAATTTACAATTTTGTGGGGTTCTTTATTTCCTTGATTTGTTTTTTTTTTATTTCTTTGTTTATTGGGGTGTCGGGTTTTTTGTTTGGTTGGTTGTTGGTTTTTTTTAAATTTCATTTGGTTTTATTCAATTTCATTTGTTTTTTTTTTTTTTTCATCTGTATTAAAGAAATACTTCCAGGAATTTAATTTTGTGCTTTTCCTGAGGTCTTTGTCTCCCCATCCTTCACCTACAGGAGCAGCCTCCTGCCCCCACCAGCCCTCCCAGAACCCTGCAGGAGCAGCCCCTCGTTTTTAGCCAGAAACCCTGAAGAAGTGCTGTAGGATTTGCCTTCAGATCTCTGGGGAAATCTGAGAGTGGGAAAGCTCACAGGCGATTTCAGGAACTTTGGGATCCTGGAGATGGAGGGATCAGAGTTAAAATCTCCATTTCAGCAGCAGCACCTCACCAGCTGCAGGAAAACCAGAGCTCTCTGAGCGGTGTGGAAGTGTCAGCTAAGGACCTTGCTTTATTTACGGCAGGCACGGAAGGGTTTGAGTTCACACGAGGAAAAATCCGAGTGTTTGTATAAAATCCTGCTCTGCCACCCTGTGACTTCCCAGCTGCTGCCTGGGAATGCCAGGGAGCTGCTCCAGGGGTGCTCCAGGGAAACAGCCCCGAGCTCAGGGAACACTGCCCCATCCCTCTCCAGCTCCTGGAAGCACTTCCAGCCTCGCTGCTGGATAAATCGTGGAGCAGGGCCACGTTTGTCTCTTGTACAAAGCAGAGGAAACTCCAGCTGGCCTTGGGACAGCACGGGGAGCACCCACCCCGCGTGGGTCTGTGACCTGTCCGAGCTTTGAACAACTCCCCAGCCCCGAGATAAACGTCCAGGGCAGAATTTTCCCGTTGTTTATCAATATTTGCACCATGTCCAAGGAGATCAGCGTTCCAGATCCTCAGACGAGGAAGGACAAACTCATCATCCTCGTTTTAGCCACCAAAAGGAACGCGGGGCTGGCTCAGGGTGCCGCTGGTGGCTGTGGGGGTTCGGGCAGGGACAGTGCACTCAGGGCATCGCAAAAACCACTCAGTATCGTCTGGGAGGCTCCTTCCCTCACCCCGAGTCACGCCAGGAGTGAGTCTGCTCCCTCTCAAACCTTCCTCCTTCATCTCCTCCTCCAGCCCCTCCACCATCTCTCCTGCTCTTCCCTCCTTCCCGGGCAGGTCTGTCTGTCTGTCCTTGCCCTCTGTCCTCACCTCTGCTCCCACCCGGCTGCTGCAGGAGCCTCTCACAGCGGCTCCAGCCCCGCTCCCCGAGCACCAGGGCTCTCCACCAGCCCTTCCCACGGGGAATTCGGGCCTCCCGTCCCAGGCTGAGCGCGGCCCCTGCTGCCCTCCCCTCCCCTCCCCTCCCCTCTGTCCCGGCCTCCCTGGCACTGCCCCACGCGGGGATTCCTGCCTGCAGAAGGAGCATTCCCTCCTCCAGAGGGACCCTCCCGAGGGAGCGGGTGCTGGGTGCGGATTGTCCCAGAGACGAACCGGGACCGAGCCCCGGCAGAGCGGCACCGAGCGAGCCCCGGGCTGCAGCCTCTCCCCTCGGAGAGCCGGGGGAGCGCAGCCTCCCGCACTCGGGCTAATGGCTCCTGATGGCTCCTGATGGCTCCTGAATGGCCACTGATGGCTCTTCCCGGAGCTGCTCCCACTGCCTCGCCCGGCTCTCTCCCCAGCCCGTGGAACTCTGACTTCCTCCGGCTTCTCGCATGGATTTTTTCCCCACCCCGGCTGTGCTCTTTAGTGCCGAGCTAAGCCAGCTTCCCTGGATGTCTTCATCAGAACGCACGGCTCAGGGAGCGGGGGGTGGATCGGCTCTGGATTCAGGCTGCGGCCAAAACCATGGGAATCTTCTGCTCCACAACTGTTCCCAGGCGCCGACAGCTGCGCGGTGCGGCCGGCGGGACAGGGGTCACCCCTCCGGCCGTGACTAATTGACGGCGGAGGGCAGCCCCTCCGCTCGCTCCCCCGGGGCCCTGTGTCCCCTCGGCTGCGAGGGCAGGTGGGCAGACAGGGACGTGTCCCCGAGGGGCGCGGGGCTGGTGGCCAGGCTGGTGGCCAGGCTGGTGGCCAGCCCGTGCTGTGGTTGCCTGCGGCTCCTGGAGCAGCCCAGCTCTGTGTGAGGCAGGCAGAGCCGTCGGGCTGCTCGCTGCTCCCGGAGAGGAGCTTTCCCTTGGGAAACTTGGAGCCCTGGATCTCAAATGTTGTTCTCTGATACGCCTGGAGGCTGAGAATATCACTGCGGACATTGGAGCCTCTGGGGATGCCTCTGGGAGTGCGAGGAGCAGGGAGCGAGCAGGATCCCAGTGTCCGGCATGGCATCGCCTGCTCCGGCCTCGCCTTCCAGCACAAGCTGTCAGGACTGCGCTGCTGAGGAAAGCAGCATTTTCCTTCCTCCAGGAGCTGTTTCCCCACCTCAACAGCCCCACTGACGGCCTGGAGGCCTCAGACACAGCTCCGAACTTCTCCTCGGGATGCACCAAGCCCGGCCGAAGCTCCCTGACCTCCTTGCACCCCGAATCCCCCCCGCACTCGGGTTCAGCCTCCCCATTCTCCCGGCTCCGTGTCCGCAGGAGCGCGGGGCAGCAGATGCTTGCCCTGCCCGGCAGCAGCTGTGCCAAGCCCTGCTCTTGCCGGGGAAATGCTGATTTCTGCCGCGCATCCCCTGCGAGCCACTGGCTGCTGCAAGGCCCTGCCTGAGCCAGCCACATGCTTCGTGATGTCAATCGCAGTTCAGAGTTAATTATTCATGAGAAAACTTCATAATGCGCTGTTAAGTGGGCCGCAGGATATTTTGGTTAAATTAAGGGCACCTGAAAGCTCCCTCTGTAGGGTGTTGCTCCTCGGGCCTCGCTGAGAGCAAAGGTTCAATTAGAGCTCAGGCGCTGCCGTGGCCTCCGATTGTTGGAGTGTGGAGATCAATCCAAGGGCTCAGCTTCGTGTTTCCGACAGGAAAATTCCAAGTGAAGCGTTTCCCAGGAAAGCCCGGGCTGGTGGAAGGTGTCCCTGCAGGGGACAGGAACCTGGGGAGCTTTAGTTCCCTCCCGACCCAAAGCATTCTGTGACTCAGTGACTCGAGAGCAGAGTCCCTGCTCCTTCTGCTGCCAGGAAAACCTCCATGGGGAGAAGTTTGGGTGTCCCCAGAGAGATGAGGTGACCCCAGTGCAGGTGGGGAGCTCTGCAGGACACTCAGGACATGGATTGGGAAGCGGGATGGACCTGCCCACGGAGCTGGTGTCCCTTAGCTGTGCCCCCATGCCCACCTCCCCTGCTTCTTGCTGTGCCATTTCTTACTGGTACAAGTGTCTGGCACTGCTGAGCACTCAACTGCCTGAGCACCAAGGTTTCTGGGAGTAACAACTCCTGGAAGCACGGCCAGGGTCATCCCAGGGGGGAGACCTCAGGCTTTAAACAGACAGGGGAGGATCAGATTTAGGATTAGATATATGGAAAAAGTCCTTCCCTGGGAGAGTGGGCAGGCCCTGGCACAGGGTGCCCAGAGCAGCTGTGGCTGCCCCTGGATCCCTGGCAGTGCCCAAGGCCAGAGCCTGGTTTAGAGGAAGGTGTCCCCTAGCTGTAGTTAGAATTAGATAGGCTTTAAGCTCCCTTCCACCCCAAATCTTTGTGGGATTTTATGGAAGGAGAGGGGGTGATGCAGTGCTGCCGCCCTGGGACGGTGCCAGGGGACAGGGGGAGAGGGTTAGTCACCCTCTGAGGGACACTGGTGGAAAGGAAGGCTCTGGGCTGCCTTTTCCTGGGCCCTGCCCCACACAGGAGTTGGGGCTGGGCAGAGGCTGCAGTGTGTCCCACCCTTTTTGCTGGATGAGGCTGGAGCCAGGAGCCCCTGGGACGCTGAATCACCAGCAGAGACACAAACCTGCCCTGGGTGTCTTCCCAAAGGTGAAGGTGTGGAGGAGAGGGAACCTGGGCTGACCCAGAGCCGTGTCCTGCTCCTCTGCTTAGAACCACCCTGAGAGCGAGCCCGGACAGGAGATCCAGGGATTATCCACTGGGAGCCGAGCAGGAGGGAGCCGAGAGGGAGTGACTGGGCACTTGGCAGGGAACCAAGTGCAGTTTGCAGGGAGGGAAGTGCAGCTTGCCTCCACGCCAAGCCTTGATGGCCTCATCCTGCTTCCAGAGGCTCTCAGCTCCTGCAGCCTGGAGCTGGCTCCAAGCAGGGCTGGCAGGGAGGGAGGGAGGCAGGGCAGGGGGAGGCCTCCTGCCAGCCTCTCCAAAAGCTTAACTCGGTGAAAACTCTGCCCTTCAGAGGTGGCAGCTCTGCTGTGAGGTGTCCTGGCGGTGGATGTGACCTGCCCTGGGTGCTCCCAGCCCTGCTGCACAGTGACAGCGAGGCCTCCACCATGAATTTTCACGGAAATAGAAAGAATCCAGCAAATGTTTCCTTCCAGAGACCTTCTGACTTCATGGCTCCCTTTGCTAAAGTCCTCCTTAGGCAGCAAAGAATCCTAGAGTCTGGAATACCCCGGGTTGGAAGAGACCCCGAAAGATCACCCAGTGCAGCCCCAGCCCTGCACAGACATCCCAAATTCCCACCCTGGGCATCCCTGGCAGTGCTGTCTGAACACTCCTGGAGCTCTGGCAGCCTCGGGGCTGTGCCCATTCCCTGGGCAGCCTGGGCAGTGCCCAGCACCCTCTGGGGGAAGAGCCTTTCCTGATATCCAACCTGACCCCCCCTGGCCCAGCCCCAGCCCTTCCCTGGGTCCTGTCCCTGCTCCCAGGGAGAAAAGAGCAGCAATTTTCCCTGCTGGCCATAATCCATCAGCTCTAAACCTTCCTGTGAGTGCAGGGAGATCTCCAGGAGTGTGATGCCAGGGATGGGGAGTGCTGGGACTTGGAGCTGCTGGGTTTATTTGCTGTCTCCACTCAGGGCATTTGCTGGTCCCAGGAAGTTTGGGGGTGAAAGCACCTCCTGAAATCACCCTGCTGTCCCAGTGGTGGCTGTGAATGAGCTCTGTCCCCTCCCTTTATCACAGCATGTTCCTGGTCTAGAAGCTGAAGCCCTGGTTTATCCCCTCTGAACGATGAACCTAAAAAAAATACAGAGAATTGGGGAAGGCAAGGCCAAAAGCATCCTCAGCCCATGGCAAAGGAGAGTTCCTCTCTTCCTCCTTGCCTGCAGGAGAGGCAGGACCAGGCCTGTCCCCATCTCTGCTTCCAGGGATGAATCCCTCCCTCACCCCTGCTCAGTGCACGAGGTCCCAGCCCTGGCAATATTTTGGCAGCTCCAAGGCCAGCACAGCCCTGCCCAGCACCTTCCCCTCCCACCACATCCAGCTCCACACCTCTCCTGCCTCCTTCCCGCGAGGATCTGCTCCTCTGGAAGAGGAGCTTGGATCAGGGGCCAAGGCAGAGCAGGAACTGCCCCATTTGGGTTGAGAGCAGCAAACTGCAGCTGCTCCAGCACAGCTCCTGCCCAGCTCCCACCCCAGCCATGGAAGGGATCCCATTCCCACTTCCAGGCTCAGCCCAGCAGGGTCAGACCCTTCTCATTCTGGAGAGCTCTTGACTTTCTTTCTCTCTTGCCTTTTTTCCCCCCTTTTCCTCCAGCTTTTCTCTTCCTCCTTTTTCTTTTTCTCTCTTTTTTTTTTTTCTTCCCCCCCCTCCCACCTCCCTTTGCAGCCTCTGTTCTTCATCCATTATTTAGGCTTTTCTGACTGTAACAGCAACATTCGCCTTGTATACCTTGTGTGGGGTTTAAAATATAGATAAAAGCAGAAGGTCAGACTTGAAACACGGATTCTGACGGTTGCTGCTGACTTTGTCTGGAAGCTACAAAATCTGGAGCTGTCTGTGCCCAGCAATGGTTTTGGTACAATTGGGTTTTTGGGGGTTTAGGTTTTTTTTTTTTTCCTCCTGTCTGGTTGATATTCCTGCAAACTGTCTTGGTGTTTGATGCTTTCATCCAACCTTTCAGTTTCTAAAAGTTCTGGGGCCTGGCTGGCTTCAGGACAGGGGAGCTGGAGCCACGGAATTCCTGCTTGGAGGTTTAATCTTGACCTGGCACAGCAAATACCTGCTGCTCTCCTGCCTGGAACGAGCCGGGCAGGGGTGGAGGTGCCTCCATCCACATCCAGCAGGCTCTAATTGGCACCTCTGCCCGGGGGCCTGGCAGAGCCAAGGACTTTCCCTTTCAATTATAAATGCCTTGCCTCTTTTATGTTGCTTCCTTGGGCCGCCGGAGCCATCGGACTTTGAGGACAAATGTTTGTGGGAGATGAATTTCAAAGCCAATGCGGGAGAGGTCCCAGGAAACAGAAACCATTTCATTGTTGGTTTGAAGGGGCAGTGGGGACATCTCTGTCCCCATCAGGGTCAGGTGGCTTCAGCAGCAGCTGGGACCTGCAGCTCAGGCAGGTTTCTGCCTGCTGGGCACCAGCAGCTGCCTGACCCAGGTGGATGTTCCAGCGGCAGGTGTTGTTCAGGAGGCTCCATAGCCCAGCTGGCACTCCCCAAACAACCTTTCTTCGCTCTAGCCCAGGGGAAAATGTATCTGTCAGGTGAAGAATGGGAAGATAGGAGGAAATTGTTCCCTGTGAGGGTGGGCAGGCCCTGGCACAGGGTGCCCAGAGCAGCTGTGGCTGCCCCTGGATCCCTGGCAGTGCCCAAGGCCAGGCTGGACACTGGGGCTGGGAGCAGCCTGGGACAGTGGGAGGTGTCCCTGCCATGGCAGGGGTGGCAGTGGATGAGCTTTGAGATCCTTTCCCACCCAAAGCACTCCATGATTCCATGATTCTCTTCCAGTTTCCTTGTAGGCACTGTCCTTATCCGAGCAGGGTTTGGAAGGACACAGGGAAAGGTTTCATTCTTCCTGTCTCACATCCATCCCTCAGCTCTCCCTAAAAGCCAAACTGGGCAGCAGATCCAGGCATGGATCCGTGGGTGCTGAGTGCTTACAGCCCTGGCAGTGGCTGTGGTGGCTCAAGGACAGTTCCATGCCAAGGGATTGAGCTCTTCCCCCCAGGTTTCCCAACACACAGCATTTCCTTCCCTGGGCCTACAGCTGCAGCTCCTGTGGCAGAGGTGTCCCAGGGAGCACCAGGCCAGGAGGCACAAACAATTCCAGGAGCAATAGGAACAAAGCCACATGGTGAAGGGAATCCCCAGGACCAGCAGCTCCTGGGGCTCTGGCACCTGAGGGTTTGGGGATCCCAGCAGCGTGTGTGGGTTGAAATCAGCCCTTTGGGGTTTGTGGGGCCTTGGGGGAGAACATTCCCAGCGAGGGTTGGAGTGCCCATCTCTGGAGGTGTCCAAGGAAGGCCTGGAGGTGGCACTCAGAGCTCTGGGGACACGATGGGGCACAGCTGGGACTCCATGGTCCTGGAGGCCTTTTCCAACCTCAGTGATTCTGGGATTCTGTGACTGAGGAGCATCTCTAAAGTCCTTGGGGCGACACCTTTGTATCCATCCACAGGCTGGCCAAGCCAGGGCCACAATCTGCTCTTCCCAGGCTGTTAAACATCCCAAGGAAAGAAGGGAAAAGGGCTTCCAGTAAATCCAGGGATCGTGGCACTGCTGCTCAGAACTGGTTAAGCTGACACTGAACCCAGGAAGTTTCGAGGCAGAAGTGAGGGACTCTTTATATTTCTATAAACGTCTCCCTTCCAGTCCTACAGAATTCCTGGCCTCGGTGGCCACCTGGCATGGGATAATGATCCATTCCTACAGTGTCTCTTTCCACCGATGTTCAGCGCATTTGGGAATCCATTTCCACCGGAATTCTCCCTCTGACACCTGCAGCTCGCTGACCTCCCCTGCTTACACACCGAGATGCCAAAATTCCTGAATTTCCTGCTGCTCCCCGGGAGGCAGATGGGACCTGCAAGCCCTTGGTGCTCCAGGAACTCGGGATTTTCACCGAGAGGACTTTCCTCTGGCTTTGGGTGGCAGAACTCCAGCGTCCCACGCCCAGCTCACGAATTCCCACCGCTCCTGGTCCCGATGGATCCCCGTGCTCCGTGCTCCTGCTGACGGCGTGCTGAAGCCACCCCAGTTTTCCAAAATCCTGTGCCTGCAACAATCCCTCCGGAGCCCGAGAGTTACTTTTGTTTTCTTCCACCAACTCTGTCCATTTCGCCTTTGGCAAACATCGATTTTCCACAATTCCCCGCAGCCCTCACGAAGCAGCTGCCAAAACGGCTCCCTCGCGGGCCGCTGCTTTTATTTGTCGAACAAAAGAATCATCAGCATTGTCTCCGGAGCTCTCCGGCCAGGGGAGCCCGGGATTAGGATGCCGAGCTCCCTCTCCTGGCTGCCGGATCAAAAGGAATCGCTGAGAATCGGGATCGCCGGGCTCCGGCTGGAGGAGGGAGAATCCTCCCAGCTGTTCCGCAGATTTCCAGATTGCATCTTTTTTCCTCTCCATGAAATATGCTGGGGGAAAAAAAAAAAAAAAAGTTCGGGCGCGATATTTTGGGAGGAAGGTGTGTTTGTCTGAGGGCTAAAGTCGCTTTTGCTCCGCTCCCTTTTTTCTCGTCTATCGCTGCCAGGGAGCAGATCCCAGCGGGAAAATCGCTCCGAGGATCTCCGCAGGGAACCCACGGGTGCCTCCCAGCAGCGATCCGCGAGATCCCTGCACGGGGAGGGAGAGTCTGGGGAAGGACACGCGCAGGGAAGGGCAGCAGGGAGCAGGTTTGGGATCACGGGAATGCCGTCAGCATGGTCCTGGGGGAGGCTGAAGGGATGCTCTGGAGAGGAGCAGTGGCATCTGCTGGGAGGCCACGAGCAGCTCCCAGGGCTGGAAGCTCACCGGGAGCTCAGACATCCCAGATCTTCACCTCGGTGTCCCAGCATGGGTGGCAGACAGAGTTTAATTCCAAAGAAATCCATCAAACCTCTCCGAGTGCTTTCCCATGTTCAGGTCAAGGCTCCCTGCCCCTCTCCTTTGCAGGGCCCAGCACCTGCTGCAGGCTGGGAATTCCAGCTGTGGTCTCCAGCTGGGATCCTGTAGGAATTTGGATTGAAAAGCTCAGAGCTCTGCACAGGGAGGGTGAAAGCAGTGATGGATTCTGGAATGGAATCACAAGCTGTGTGTGAGTGTCCTGTTGCACACTTTGGGAGCAAATGGGTGCCACAAATCAATTTTGGAGGAGTCAAGAAGCCCTGGAAAAGTTTCAGTCTCCCCACAATGCAATTATCTGACTCTTGAGCTGCTCCAGATGTGGGGAGAGGAACTGTGCTGGCTGTCCTTAGGAATTATGGAATCAATGAATCAGGGAATGCTTTGGGTTGGGAGGAGCCCTAAGGACCACCCCATTCCACACCTTCCACTGTCCCAGCTTGCTCCCAGCCCCATCCAGCCCAGCCTTGGACACGTTCATGGATGGAGCATGAACTCCCTGCACACTCCATGGGTTTGGCTGATGCTCCTCACCCCCACATTCCCCATGGATCGTGTTCCAGAGGCCTGGCCACAGGGTGGGCACTGCTCACCAGAGCCCAAGGGAGAGGACACTGAAGGTCTGAAGCTCAAACCTTTCATCCCTTCAAGCTCCTCCTGTTCCCAAGCAGGTCCTGGCAGGATGAGGAGAGGAACAGGCAGGTGACGAAGGTGGCTGGAGGTGCACAAGGTTCTCTTGTCTAGAGCAATTCCCTTCCTCCATCAGTGCTGGCAACTCTGGGGAATATTCTGGCCAGAAATCCTCCCACTTTTCCTCTGCAACTGCCCCAACCCTGCACCTCTCTCTCTGTCCCTTCCCCCTGTGACAACTCACCTGTACCCACCTGTTTCACCCCCTGGAACCCACCAGGAACTCACCAGGAACTCACCTGGAACCCACCTGGAACCCACCAGGAACCCACCAGGAACCCATCTGGAACCCACCTGGAACCCACCAGGAACCCACCTGGAACCCAGCAGGAACCCACCTGGAACCCACCTGGAACCCACCAGGAACTCACCTGGAACCCACATGGAACCCACCTGGAACCCACCTGGAACCCAGCAGGAACCCACCCAGACCCCACCTCAGGGGATTTCAGGGCAGAGAGGACCCAGTGAGGAGGAGGGGTCTGGGGAGGGGATTTGTGCTGCTTCTGGAGCAGAGCTCAGGCCTGGCAGACCCTGGGCCCTTCCTCCTCCTCCAAGGCAGATCCAGGCCAGGGGGGCAGGTGCTGATCGCATGGAAACACAGAACATCCCGAGCTGGGAGGAATCAGGGGGTGTGGAGCCCAACCCCTGACCCTGCAGGGCCCCACCCTGAAGCGAGGAGCTCCAGGAGCCTCTCACAGGTGCCTTTTGTGGCCGAGTCCTGCCCGAAGGAGCCTTGTTCTGACGAGATGGAAGAGGAGCTTCAGAGCGCGGCTCTGGCAGCTCAAAGGAGGTGAAAGCTTCTGCACGAAAGGGAAAGGAAAGCTCGGCAAGGAGGTCACCTCCACTGCCTCAGGCGATCCGAGGGATGACTAAAGTTTCTGTGTAGCACAGCAGCAGAAGACAAAAGCCATCCCTGGAGGGAAGGAAGAGAGAGGGAGCGCAGAGGAGACAAGAAATTTAATGTAAGGGAAGGCACGAGGTTTGCTGGCGAGGACAGGCTCCTGGCGGATCAGAGGATCATGGAATAGCTGGGGTTTGTTGGGACCTTCGGAGGCCATCGAGTCCAGCCCCAAAGGTGCAGGATAAAGTGGATAATGGCTCCCGGGAGCCTCGAGCAGGATTCCTCAGAGCCATTGATGCTCCAGACCCTGCCCTGAGTCTCCTGAGCGCTGGGGGTGGGCAGGGCCCGAGAGGTGCCCGGGAACACCAATAATTGCTGGGATTTGGATCTGGGCTTCAGGTCTACAACTCCTTCCCACTCCACCCTCGCCATCCGAGTGCATTAGGGAGGGCTGGGAGTTGGTAGCGAACCAAGACTCCAGGCCCAGTGAGCCTTTCCCAGCATCGGAGCTGCACCAGCAGCCCCACAGGGAAAGAGTTTGGCTTCGTCTGGGAGTATCTCCCTCTTTGCCCAGGACTTGTACTTGTCCCTTTCCACAGATCCAACAGCTCCTGAGCCCAGAGGGGTCAGGATCCAGGTTTGTAATTCCTGGGAGAAGTGCAAATGGCTTTAAAGCCAGCAGGATGCAGATGGGAGAACAGCTGGGATGTGCACAGCTTTTCCAGAGACACGAGGGAGAGCAGAATGGGAGGTGTCTGGATCCCTGCTGCAAGTTTTAGCAGAGCAGAAAATCGGACATTCCTGCGTGCAAAGTGCCTGGCGCAGGCAGAGGAGCCGGGGATGTCCTTAGGGCAGCGCTGCAGGAGCCGAGCCCCCCCACACGCAGGGTCCGGACCCATCCCACCTCTGCTCCTGAGGGAGTCCTGGAGGTGTTTGCACAGCTGGGAGAGCTCTGAGGGCGGAGGGAGAGCCAGGAGAAGCCTGAATCCCACAGGATCCCTGTCCTCCATCCCTCGGTGGGAGCCTCCTGCAGCCCCCGGGGCTCCGCCGGCTCCGGGCTCGCTCAGAGCACCCAGGGACCCTGCCCGAGCCCGGGGCTGTGTCTGCGGGGAGCGGGAGCTCCGGGCTCCCTCTGGGAAATGCCGAATGGGGGAGTTCACCTCCCGCTCGGGCTCCCGAGGACAGCGGGAAAGGCAGGATTTGCCCCGGGGAGCTGCATCCTGAACGCCGCATTCGCTCAGGCACCTGGATGTCTAAGGAGCACCGAAACCTCCCCCTCTCCTCTCGTCTGAACTCCCTCTCCTGGGTGCCCGATTCTCCTGGGCTCCCTGAGGATCCCAGCGCGGAAGGAAAGTGTCTCTGGGCTCGCAGGCAGAGTTAGTGATGTGTGGGCAGGCTGGGAGCTGGAGCCACTGCAATCCTTTCAGCCTGCACTTCCCCTTTCTATCACACGCATTTAAAAGCTTTTAAGGGAACGATCCATCCCCTCCGCTGGCAAAGCCAGGGCTGGGCTGCTCCTCGGGATCTTAAATCATCTTAAAATACGGAGCAATATCGGTGTAAAAGCCTCTGCTGCAGGAAACCTCAGCAGAGCTCGGCAGCAGCCTGGGGCTTCCTGGGGATCCATCACCGGCCAGGAAAGGGCCGAGCACAGCCTGGCAGGGACAGCGCTCCGGGGCGAACCGGGAGTTCCTCCCTCCGTCATTCCCTGACCCCCCCCGGGGCTGCCCCGGGGATTTTGTGTCATTTAACACCTCAGATCTCCGCGGTCGCGGCAGCCTTTGCGTTCGCTGAGCTGCTTAAGGACGAGGGTGGATGGCTCAGCTGGGAGATCCATCCCGGAGAGGGAAGGGGCTCACATTCCTGCTTCCCTGGCAGGGCTGCCCTGCACTGCCCCTTGTCCTTGTTCACACCCCGGCCTCGGTTCCGAGCCTGAGCCTTCCAGTCCTCCCACTCTGCCCTCGGGGAGCGGAGCGGGGCTGGGGAACTGGGAATGTTGGGAAGAGCCAAGGGCAGCTCCCTCTGTCCCGGGACAGGAGTGTGTCCTCCAGGTCACCTTCCCTTTGCCAGCATCTGGAACTCCTGGCTGTTGACAGAGAGAGCTGGGAATGTCCAGCCTGGAGGAGAGAAGATTCCAGCGAGACCTAAAAGAGCTCCAGGAGAGCTGCAGAGGGACTGGGGACAAGGCATGGAGGGACAGGACACAGGGAATGGCTTCCCAGTGCCAGAGGGCAGGAAAGGAGGATCCCTGGAGTTTGGGGAGGGAGATGAGGACGAGGACATTTATTCCTCTCTCTGCAGAGGCCTCTCCTGCTCAGCCCTGAGTTTCTCACTCCTGTCTGCTGGAGGAACCAGGGGATCCCTCCCTTCCTGCCCCACTCCAAAGGGCACTGAGATGCTCCATCTCCACCCGAGCCCATCCTGGAGTCTCTGAACTTTCCCTGAGCTGCTGCCAGGGATCCTCCCTCTCATTTATCTGCAGGATCGGTTGTAGCTGTATTGATTTTCCCTCCCTGCCTCTCCTCTCTGTGTTTGCTCTCTGAATTATGCAGCTGGGCAGTTTTTCCTCCTCGCGAGGAGCGGGAGAGTTGCGGAGGATCAATTGAGCCCTGCCATAGTTTAATCAGGAATCCCCAGTAGGAACCAGGAGAGAAAAAGGAGAAGGGAAGACAATGAAGACAGGGTCGATCAATCTGGTCCTGGTGCAAAGGAAAGAAAGGGAAAGAAGAGAGGGAGGGGTGGAATAATCAGTCAGTTTTCCTCACCAAGCCCTCAGATCCCCCAGACTCGATCAATAACCAACTTTGACAGTCATTGCTTCAGAAAGAAACTTTCAAAATCCCCCCGAACTCAAAAGAATGTTGGTGCTTTACAGCATGGAAATGGCCAGCAAAGCCCTGCTAAAGCCATGCAGAGGGGAAGGAGTCCTTCCCCTTTCTCCCCTTCCCTTTAACACCCGCATTAGGAAGGCTGAGCCGAGATGAAAGGCGAGCAAACAAGGCTCTTAGTCCTCGTTTTGTTGTTGCAATTACTTTGCCAATAGTAGTGATCTCAGCCCTGGATGGAGGATCCCTGGTGCTGTGCTGGGGACGTGGAGGCGGGGACAGAGGTGCTGGGATTGTTCCAGCACCACAAATCCAGGAGGTGGAACCCCATGGATAAAACAGACATTGGTTTGGAGCATGGAACTAACACCAGACAGTGCCCACAGGGCACAGGGACCACGGGGACCACGTGGATGTTGTGACAGCATGTGACAAGAGAGGCTTCTGTATTAAAATTAGTGTGGCCACAGGCCCAGGGCAGGGACTGTCCCCTGTGCTGGCACTGCTGGGACATCTCCAGTGTTCTCCAGGCTTTGGAAATCAAACTTCCCCAAAGTCCTGCCAGCTGCCCCCCAGTCTCGGGGCTGCCCTAATTCCAGAAGGAGGGGCTGGCTCTGATTTTCATCTCAAACTGCTCAGGTCAAGTTCAGCTCCCAAAGAAAACATTTAGATCTAGAATCTCCAGATCTGGAGGTACCAGGTCATCATCTGTGGAAAACCTTGGAGGAGCACCAGGACAGACATGTCTGCAGCTCTGCTCCTGGGCTTCATTCCCAAGGAGAGCAGCGTTCCAGGCTGGATCCAGCTGTGCAGGACAGAGCAGTTGGCTGGAGCTCACAGGGGCATCAAAACTCAGGAAAGAATGGCAAGTGTGGGTCACTGGCCATGGATGAATCAGATCTCATGAGGGGGAAGCTGAATTTCCTACACTGCAGTGCTTGGGTTCAGGACAAACCTTTCTTTCCCCAAATTCGTTTTAGCCAAATGATTTCTGTCTTTGGGGGCAGAAATGCCTGGAGGAAATCCTTGTGCAAATTTCAGAAGGATAATTGACAGAGGCAGTTACTCCTCCCCTTGCCATCCCTGGCAAGGACAAACAGGAGCTGCACTGATCCCATTCGGCAGCTCCCACAAAACAGGTGCTGAGCCAGTGCCTCTCTTCTGAATCCATCTCTGTTCCACAGGGACATTGTAATCCCTGAGATTCCTCACCAGGAGCCCAACTTCAGCCTACAGGTCCAGAAGTCACTGATGAGAAGGGCAGAGCCTGCCAGACACCAGGTCAGAAGCAACTCATGGGAGGCCAGGACTGGAAGGGGAGTGGAGCCAGCAGGAAAACAGTTCAGATTCAATGTTTGCCCTGATTAGACTCAGTTTAGTCCAAAAAAAGTCAGTTTTGAGATCTTCCGCCACCGTTTGTCACATAATTTTATGGAGGGATCAGCACAAGGATCAGCCAGTTGTGATAATTAACACTTTGGTTAATGGGAATGGAGGTGGAGTTCCAGCTGGTAGGGATGGAGGCACAGCTCAGCCTGGAAGGGATGGAGGTAAAGCTCAGCCTGGAAGGGATGGAGGCAAAGCTCAGCCTGGAAGGGATGGAGGCACAGCTCAGCCTGGAAGGGATGGAGGCACAGCTCACCCCTGACATTTCAGATGGTTCAGTCTTTGCTTTCCTGAGCTTTTCCATGCCAAGCTTCCCTCCCAGCTCCTTGCCCACCAAGGGAAGGGCACCTGAGCCATGCCAGGAGTGTGGATTGCTGCAGGACCAGGCTGCTCCTCCAGCCACCTCACGGAAGGAGCTCCTTGCTCGCCTCCTCCCAGAATTTGTTCCACATTTTCTGCTAATAAGGGCACGGGGAGAGAGAGAGACAGAGAGAGAAGAGGAGAAAAACTGCTCTAAATTATTCATGGACAATATCATTATGTGTCATAACAGTGTGTCTGTGATGGGAAAGAGTGAGTGTGGCAGGGGCTGGGGTAGCACAGGCCGGGCTGCACAATAGCGAGAGCTGATTAATTATTGATGTGCACTAATTGGCTACAGGGTTTCAGGACAGCTTGGGCTTTGTTGGGATCATTTGTATTCTTGCTTTGGAAATGGACCCCCCCCCACACACACACACAAACCCAACATTTTCGTGTGCAAGTCTTCTCCCTCCTCCTCCTCCTCCTCCTCCTCCTCCCTCCCTCTCCCCCTGCCCTGCCTCCAGAGCTCCTGATCCCCCGTGTGTGTACAAATTAACACGATCTTAACCTCTGCTGATTTTCCGTGCCTCTGACACGCTGCCAACACCTCAGCCTGGCCGCCAGCTCTGCTTTTTGGTGCGGAACACCAGCCCTGACCTCTGTGCCAGCCTCTCCTCTCAGCCCTTCCCTGCCTTTGCCCCCAGCGCTGCTGGAAACTCCTTCCCAAGCTCTTTTTTTTTTCCCTTCTGGAATGGTCCAGACCTGACCTCGGAGCCCACTGTGCTTGCACCCCAAGATCTCAGTGCCAGCCTGGTGATGCCTTAGGGTTTAACTTTTCTGTGTTCCCAGCCCTGCCCTGCCCAGTGTCACTCTGCAGTTCCCTGGAGCTCGTTCAGTGCTGTTCTCTCNTCTTAGTTCATCGGGGAGGAGGAAATAGGAACCTAAAAATGCAGGAATTATTCAGTGCAGTCTGAAAGCCCTGTTCTTTCTCTCCTGAAGCTCAGAGGATGCTATAGTAGCTGACAGGGGAAATACCTCCTCCTCCTCCTCCTCCTCCCTCCCTCTCCCCCTGCCCTGCCTCCAGAGCTCCTGATCCCCCGTGTGTGTACAAATTAACACGATCTTAACCTCTGCTGATTTTCCGTGCCTCTGACACGCTGCCAACACCTCAGCCTGGCCGCCAGCTCTGCTTTTTGGTGCGGAACACCAGCCCTGACCTCTGTGCCAGCCTCTCCTCTCAGCCCTTCCCTGCCTTTGCCCCCAGAGCTGCTGGAAACTCCTTCCCAAGCTCTTTTTTTTTTCCCTTCTGGAATGGTCCAGACCTGACCTCGGAGCCCACTGTGCTTGCACCCCAAGATCTCAGTGCCAGCCTGGTGATGCCTTAGGGTTTAACTTTTCTGTGTTCCCAGCCCTGCCCTGCCCAGTGTCACTCTGCAGTTCCCTGGAGCTCGTTCAGTGCTGTTCTCTCATGCTCACACACACACAACAAAGCCTCTCCAGCTCTCCAAGGACACCCAGACCCTCCTAGGCCCAACAACTGCAAACCACAATCTTGGGGACAGGGGGGCAAGCTTGGGCAAATTCCATCCTTGCCTGGCTTCTGCTTGGGGAATTGATGCTGAGATCCAAGTGGGAAGAACTCGGGAGCTGTCCTTGTCCATGTTGGGATGCACTGAGGCAGGAGCCTCTGGAGCCCAGAGTGTACCTCTGAAGGCCTTTCCAATCAATCCCTCCTTGATTCCTTTATTCCTGCCTGCTCTCTGTTCCTAGGCATTTCAGGCATCACTGGGAGGTGCCAGTGAGGGGACAGGACAGGTTCAGAGCTCAGGGTGCTTCCTGGTGTAACCCAAACAGCACCAAAGTCCCAGTGCTGGGGCTGCTCCTCACACAGCTCTGGCTGCTCCCTGTGTGTCCTGCTCAGACCTCACCTGCAGAGCTGCCCCAGCCCCAGGGGCTGGCACAGGGAGGAGCTGGAGCTGCTAGAGAGAGCCTGGAGTTACCAGAGGAATGGAGCAGCTCTGCTGGGAGGAATGGTTGGGAGAGCTGGGATTGTCCAGTCTGGTTCTGGAGAGAGCTCAGAGCTCCTTGCAGGGCCTGAAGGAGCTCCAGGAGAGCTGGAGAGGGACTGGGGACAAGGCATGGAGGGACAGGACACAGGGAATGGCTTCCCAGTGCCAGAGGGCAGGGATGGGTGGGAGATTGGGAAGGAATTGTTCCCTGGGAGGGTGGGCAGGCCCTGGCACAGGGTGCCCAGAGCAGCTGTGGCTGCCCCTGGATCCCTGGCAGTGCCCAAGGCCAGGCTGGACACTGGGGCTGGGAGCAGCCTGGGACAGTGGGAGGTGTCCCTGCCATGGCAAGGGTGGCACTGGATGAGCTTTAAGGTCCAACCCAAACCATTCCATGACTCTGTGATTCCCTGTGTTTGATTTTGACATCCATTCCTCATGACCCTTAAGGAATTTATTGAAATCTCTCTCTATTCCATAGAAACCACACAAAAATCCTGTTAATATTGATCCCACTTCCCCTGGAACCTGCACAAGTGTCTGTGCACGAGATGCAGCAAAACCTGGGCGATTTCTGTGTCTGGGCTCTTGGGATGGAGCTGGGACCCTTTGTTCTCTTTGCTCCTTCTCCCTCTTCTTTGAAACCCTTTGCATTATTCCTTACAGGAATAAAACAAAGAAAGAATTTAGTTTATTTGTTTATTTATTTAGGACAAACCCTTCCCTTCCCTCCCACTTCAAAAGGGGCCACGTGCAGGAGCCTCTGGTGGATCCCAGGGAACCCTTGATCGATTATCCAAAAGGAGCCCAGTGAGATGAAAAACAGAGGGATGGGAATAATTTTAAGGGGAACAGCCGCTAAAATATCATACATCTTTTATTAAACAGAATCTTTTCAATAGAGAAAATCAGTTTTTTCTCTCCTCACTTGTGTTTTCTCTTTCTTTCCCCCATTTTCGTTTTCCTTAGACTTGGGGAGATCCTCTTTTCCCCCTTTTCCCTCTTTCCCCTCTTTTCCCTCTTTTCCCCCTTTTCCCTCTTTTCCCTCTTTTCCCTCTTTTCCCTCTTTTCCCTCTTTTCCCTCTTTTCCTCTGTTCCTGGACTGCTCAGAGGTCTGGGGTTCGATGGTGACCTTGGCCACCACGCAGGACATTGTGCCTAAAGCTTCCCATCCAAAGTCCTCTACTTTTTCCCACTGGAGAAGGACAAGGGACAGAGGGAATAAGATGAAAGGAGATAAGTTCAGACTGGGCCTAAGGTTTAGATTGGATATTAACAACAAATTCTCCTCCAGAAAGGTTTTCCAGCCTTGGCACAGACTGCCCAGGGCAGTGGTGGAGTCAGCATCACTGGAAGGGCTGGAAAAACACATGGATGAGGCACTTGGGTGTTCGTGTGTGCCTGTGCCTGTGACTGTGTGGGTGTTTGTGTGTGCCTGTACCTCTGACTGTGTGGGTGTTTGTGTGTGCCTGTACCTGTGACTGTGTGGGTGTGTGTGTGTGCCTGTAGCTGTGACTGTGTGGGTGTTTGTGTGTGCCTGTACCTGTGACTGTGTGGGTGTTTGTGTGTGCCTGTACCTGTGACTGTGTGGGTGTTTGTGGGTGCCTGTACCTGTGACTGTGTGGGTGTTTGTGGGTGCCTGTA
>VZTN01022691.1:192717-204861 GCA_013400515.1 Erpornis zantholeuca | reverse complement strand
ATCTTTGTCTGGGTGGGTGTTTGTGGGTGGCTGTACCTGTGACTGTGTGGGTGTTTTGGGGTGCCTGTAGCAGTGACTGTGTGGGTGTTTTTGGGTGCCTGTACCTCTGACTGGGTGTGTGCTGTGCTGTTTATGGGTGTGCACCAGCTGTGCTGTACCTGCTGCTCTCCGCAGGGGTTGCCTCCTTTCCTTCCTTCCAGCTTTATCCAGGAGCCCCCGGCGTGGAAACCTTGCTCTGACTCCAGAATGTACCACAGGAAAAAAAAACCAACCAAACCCAACCCAAACCCACTGCCAACAATGCGTGTTTAGGATCCATTTACCAGGGGGACTTTTCCCCCCTTCCCCTAATCCCTCCCGAGCCCAGCGAACGCCAGCACCAGAATAAAAACCACACACACAAAAAAAAAAAAAAAAGAAAGAAAGAAAGAGGATTTCCTTCAAATCTGCTCTGCCTGCCCGTGATGGAGACTCATTCCCATAATCATTTTGACAGGTGTGCAAGGCTTGAAAAGTTGCGGGGTGCGGGGGCTGTGCGGGGAGGGGAGCGCGGCCGCGGCCCCCGGCGCGCTGTGCGCTGATTAGACATGACAAGCACACCTGCCAGCGCCGCAGCCCGGCAATTAAAGCCTCTTTGAGGGCTCAGGAAGTGACCGCGCTGGCAAAGCCCCTCGCAAGCGGCTCCTTAGCATATTCCCAGTGTCATTAGCGCGGCGGCAAAGGCGAGGCACGGCGGCGGAGGGCTCTGACATGACCCGTGCTCCCTTTCCCGCTCGGGGAGGGGATGCAAAGTGACTTTTAAAGAGGAGTCTTTTTTTTTTTTTTTTTTTTTTTTTTTTTCCCTTTCCTTTTTTCCCCTTTAAATTTGATTTCTAAGCCCCTCTCGCCGCTGCCTCCCTCCTGCTCTTGGAAGTGTTCCATCTTCGCCGGGGTCGGCAGGGGGAAGGGAGCCAGAATTCATTACAGACAGGAAAGGACTTTGCTAAAATCTGGGCTGCTTCTGGGACAAAAACAAAAATCAATTTTGGATTCCAGTGTGGATTCTCTCTCTGCTCTCTGCTTCCCCTTCTTCCTCCTCTTTTCTGCATCCTCTTCTCCTCCTTCACCTCCCTGTCCCTCTTTCCTCTCCCATGTCCTGCTCTTGGTATTCCCCCTCCCCTTGTCCCTGGAGGCTGCCTGGTGCACAGTGAGAGACCCTGCTGGGGTCACTGACCTTGGCAGCACCACGTGAGGTTGGTGCCATGGGCATCATCTGTCTGTCCATCCATCCATCCATGGATCCATCCATCCATCCATGGATCCATCCATCCATGGATCCATCCATCCATCCATCCATTGTCCATCCATCCATCCATCCATCCATCCATCCATCCATCCATCCATCCATCCCCTGCTCTCCAAAACCAGCTCAGCTTCCACCTTCTCTCCATGAACAACTTTCTTTTCCTACACACCTTTGGAGGAGAGGAAGCAAATCCCACCCTGCAGCTCCACACCCCCGGGGTGACCTCTTGTCACTGCTGTGAGCTGAGAGCCTCTGCAGGAGAGCTCCCTGAGGAGCACCCCCGTGCCCGTGAGGGATGCAGGGGTGCTCCTCACAGGGTGGGTGTGGTGGTGAGGCCAGGATGATTTTTGCCTTTCCTTCCACACCCCTCTCACACACTCTTTTATATTTTGATGTATTCTCAGTGCTTTTAGCCCCACACTTGTACCTCCCCAAGGCTGAGAACTCAGCTCAGCCCCACGGCACTGTTAAACCAGGAGAGCAAACATCCTGGGAGCCCCAGACACCAAGGGCCTCTCCAGAACACATTTGGGAACCTCAGCCAGGCCCAGCCAGGGGGAAGGTTCCTCACAACGAGGGCTTCACTCCAGCCTCTCCCTGGGGGATCTCTGATAAATATGTTAATTGTGCAAGGCCTAGAATTGTGTGTATTTCAGTGTGACAGAGGTACATGCATTTTTTCAAGGCATTCCCCCTGCACCAAGTGCTGCACCCAAAGATCCTGAAATAAATACCAAAATTAAAAAACCCTTTTCCCCATAAAGCGTGTTTTAGTTTTAAAGACCAGGAAAAGGCATGGATGGAGCGTGGCTGTGAGGGGTGCAGGGGTGCTCCCCACAGGATGGGTGTGACTGATGGAGCATGGCTGCACCCTGGGGCAGGTGTGGGGCTGGGACATTCCTCACCTGCTCCTGAGGGCAGGAGACACAAAACTCCACGGGAGGGGAAGGTGGAGCACGGGATGAGCGAGGGACGAGGAAAGGAAGAAGAGGAGGTAGAGGAGGGGCGGATCCTGCGGGAGGAGAGGAGCAGAGGAGGGGGATGAGCTCCGAGGCTGCCCCGCAGGGACAGGGATCC
The DNA here is from genome assembly GCA_013400515.1 of Erpornis zantholeuca. Classification (NCBI taxonomy): domain Eukaryota; kingdom Metazoa; phylum Chordata; class Aves; order Passeriformes; family Timaliidae; genus Erpornis; species Erpornis zantholeuca. The sequence continues at coordinate 202,499 of VZTN01022691.1, read as the reverse complement.
GGCGGGGAGCAGGAGCACCGCTCCCAGGAATGCTGAGATCCGAGTGCTCGCGGATGGTGACACGAGAGTGACACACAGTGGAGGAGCCTCATGAAAAAATAAACAGGCGATGATCGCGCTGCCGTGTGCCCGCTCCGCTCCTCGCTGTTCCCGGGGAAAAGCCCACCGGGCTTGGAAGCTTCCGGAGGTTAACCATTGCCTCCCCGGAGGGCACCTGCCCTGGGGTGCTGCTGCTCAGGGGGTCCCCAGCTCCTGTCCCCCTGTCACAGAGAGGGTGCAGCTGTGCCTGGAGGTGCTGAGACATTGCCGAGCACAAGCTGAGGGCTGGGAGAGCGTGAGGGAGAGGCTCCAGCTCCTTCCAGCCCCAGGAACAGCTTGTTGGTGTCTCAGTAGAGCAGTTTCCAGGCTGTTTTGGCACAACCCAGCTGCTGCCGTGGGCACTGCTGACCCCCACACGTCCCCAAAACACATTTTGGTGGCCACGGCTTCCCAGGCACACAGGCAGGCCCCGGGGAGCTGCTCTCACACGGCTCAGCCCAAGCACAGAGCTCTGAGGTGACTTCTTAGATCCTTCTCTGCCTCCCTGCCCCAGCTCCCCCAAAGGCACAGAGTGCCCCTGGCCAAGGAAAACGTGAAAAAATCAAGCAAACAAGTTAAAAACCCAGCAAAAGTCAAATTTTTAGATGTGTTATTTCATTTACAGACAACTCAGGGAGAAACATTTAAGGAGGAAGTGAATAAGGAGCTAGCTGAGTCTGTGTGAGCAGGGACTCTCCTGAGGGACCCTGGAGGTAGCTGAGGGGTCCTGCAGGGCTCTGGGACACCTCCAGCACCCTGACAGGACCTCTCCATAAAGGAGTGGCCAGCCCAGGCCAGTCCTCACCCAGCCCTGCCCATGGATGGATGGATGGATGGATGGATGGATGGATCCATGGATGGATGGATGGATGGATGATGGATGGATGGATCCATGGATGGATGGATGGATGGATGATGGATGGATGGATCCATGGATGGATCCATGGATGGATGATGGATGGATGGATGGATGGATGATGGATGGATGGATGATGGATGGATGGATGGATGGATGGATCCATGGATGGATGGATGGATGGATGGATGGATGGATGGATGGATGGATGGAGAAAGGGCTGAGCTGTGTCTCCAGCCAGCAGTGTGTGTGTGTGATGAGGAGGATGAACAGCAGCTCCTTGCTGGTTCATCCCAGAAGACCAATATGTGTTTGCTGTGCAGACTGCAGCCTAAGAAGAAGTCCAAAGGTCAAAGGAGAGCTTGGATCTCGCCCTAAACCTGCTCCAAGAGCCACGTGGGTGATGCCACTGAGGGCACCAAGCGCTGCCCAGCTCCGATCCCACCGCAGGTCAATCCCTTCGCCCACTGTCCCACACTTGGGCATGGCATGGAAGCCCCGAGGGCAAGGAGGGGCTGAGGAGCCACTGGAAAACACTGAAATGTGAGCACATCCTGCCCTGGAGCATCGGTGTGAGCTCCTTTCGGGAAGGATTTTCCTAAAGCAGGGGGATTACACCAGGAGATCTCCTCGGCAGCACTGCTTTGCTCAGGGTGTTGGACAAGGAAATCAATCAGCCTCAACCCAGCCCCGAGGAGGAGATAAATGTTCATTGCCTTGATCGTGGAGGCTGGGAAACTGAGGCACAGAGGGAATTAAGGGGTTTTAACAGGAAAAAAGGGCGAATCAAGAAGATAATCCCAGAGCAAGGCAGGCACAGGGGGAGGGAGGGGATGTGGAGCCATGGGTGTTCCTCTGGTTCTGGCACTGCTGCAGAGCTCGGCTCAGTGTGGGATGAGAGCAGGGCCCAGGCTCTGCCTCCCCTCGGGAACAGGCTGAGCCTGAGAGCTCCTGGACAAGGACACAGGGACAGGAATGACAGACAGACAGACGGACAGAGCCGAGCTCCAGGCAGGGATGGGAGAAGGAAGCGGGGAGCAGACAAGGTTTTGTTAAGACGGTGGCTGGCACCCTCAGGACTGAGAGCTCATCCATATTTCAAACACCAGTTAGACAAACAAAACAAGAACCAGAGAGCCAAGCAAGGAGCCCGTTTGTCATATCAAAAGGGGTTTCAGTGGTACCTTCCTTGCCCTCCTGTCCCCTTGAAGTTTGTAGCTGGGGGGGAGAAGGGACAGCTCCCTCTCCAGCCGAACGGCTCCGTGCCACAGCCGGAGCCGGGCTGTGTGTAATTAACCCCGGAGCCAATCCCCCAGCGGGGGCTGCCAGGCAGATCAAAGAACTCACACATCTTTGTCTGCGAGCCGCAGCCAAGGGGAGCTGGGAGGAAAGCAGAGCAGGGGTGGGAGAGAGCCAGGGAGCCGCGTGTGTGCTCCTAATTGATAAAAAGGGAAGAGCATCTTCCTCGGAGAGATCTCCAGCCCCATCAAAATGCAGCAGGAGAAGGAGAAGGGGGAAGAAAAAAGCTTTGCTTTCCCTTGCAGGAGCGGCCAAAATCCAGCTGCTTCCAGGAGGAGAGCTGGGCCCCGGGCAGGGCTGGGGGCACAGGACACCTCTGGGCTGGGGGCACGTGCCCAGGGTCAGGGGCTCTCCAGGGTTTGCCTCGGGAGCCCTTGGCAAGGTGAGGGATTCCAGGAGCACCCAGAGGGCTGAGGTGAGTGCTGCAGCACCAGGAGAAAGAGGGGTGAAACCTGGATGTCCCACAGCTGCCCTAACACAGAACATCCCAGACCACACCTGACCCAGCACATCCCAGACCTGACCCAGCACATCCCAGACCTGACCCAGAACATCCCACACCTGACCCAGGACATCCCAGACCTGACCCAGCACATCCCACACCTGACCCAGCACATCCCAGACCTGACCCAGAACATCCCAGACCTGACCCAGCACATCCCACCCCTGACCTCCCCCATGGGCCCTGGTGTGGGGCTGACATTTACTGGATCTAAGAAGGATCCAGCAGCAGGCCTCAATCTTCCCAAGGAAAAACGTTTTACTTTCTGAAGAGAACAGTTTAGTAAACATTTCTTGGTCTCAAAAAAAAGAAATTAATAAAAATTTTGTGAACACCTCTTGTTCTCAAAATAACAAGTGTTGTTTCTCACTTTAGTTTGTTATTTTCTTGTATGTGTTTTCAAGATAGACTCTCTCCATCTCATCCAATAGTAGTAAAAAAACACTGTGTCATTTAACCAATCAAGTAACTAGTAATGTCAAACCCCATAAAAAAGATTTTTAAAATAAAAAATAAAAAAACCTTCTAATTTTCTAAAACTTAAAGTTTTTCCTCTTCCTTCTACACACCACAGTGACACCCTGGCCCCTCTGTTTGTCACCAGCCTGTGCTTTCAGGAGGCAGGTGACCAGACCATGGCTGGGGCTCAAGCTGCTGGTGTGGATGGAAAGAGTCACCAGATGTGCCAGATGTGCCAGGAGATGATGGAAGGAAAGCATGGTGAGGGTGGGAGGGGTTAATGAGTGGTTGAAGGGGGTTGATGTGAGAAATGGCCAAAACCTGCAGACAGCCAAAGGGGAGGAGGAGCTGGGAACCTTCTGGGTCCGACAGTGACCCCAGCGCCTTGTGCTGGCTGTGGCACAGGGCTCTCAGCTGCTTCTCAGGATGGCTTCACCCTCCAGGGCAGAGTCCTGGTGTCACCAGGCATCTCCCCAGTCAATTCCAGCACTGAGCCCTTCCCTGGGGCCTCCCACAGCTCCATCCACCCCAAAATGAGGCAGGGAATCCCAGCCCCTCCTCAGGCACACTGCTGTAAAATCAGCCTCTCCCAGCCCCGACATTCCCCCAGGCAGGATTTGCAGGGAATCCATTTAAAATGATATTAATGAAACAACTTTGACTTAATTAAAGCCAATTATCAGCAAGCCCATATCCTCACTCGCTGACCAGTGCTGAGTGATTGGATTTCCTCTCTCACCTCCTGACTCCGAGCACGGATTGCAGATATTTCCTGGATTTCTGCAAATCACAGTGTGGTTCATGGCAAGCAGCCAGGCTTGTGGAGAGCCAGAGGCTCCGTGGCTCCTCTCAGGATGGAATTCCTCCCTGGGAGGGTGTAGATGCCCTGGAACAGATTCCCAGAGCAGCTGTGGCTGCCCCTGGATCCCTGGCAGTGCCCAAGGCCAGGCTGGATGTGGCTTGGAGCAGCCTGGGACAGTGGAAGTTGCCCATGGCAAGGAAGGAGATGAGCTTTAGAGTCTCTTCCAAGCCAACCATTCTGCAATTCCATGATCTGGGATTCCATGAAGAAGATCAAAACCTGCTCCTCTTCCTCCCTCCAGAGACGTTGTTTGTTGCTGGTCACTGCCCCTCCAGCTCTGCTCGGAAATCTGCTCTTACCAAGAGCTGGGTATGCTCAGGGCAGCATTTAAATGCCTGGCACCGGTGTCCCTGTCCCCTGTACCATGTCACCAGGTCACCTCCCGCACATGTTAATGACCCCCAGGGCCAGGGGGTGCTTTCTGCTGCCTCACCCACACTCCTCTTTATTCAGTCCCTGTGCGTGCCCCAGGTTTGCGCCCTCGTCACTTATTTTATTCTGAATCCAAACACTGCCACACAATGCACTTGACCTTTGCCCTGCAGGGAACGCTCTTGGGACGGAGGAAGAATTCACTCTTTATTCCTTTCTAATTCGAGTTGTTCCTCCAGCATCCTGGACAAATCCCCACTCACACAATAGAAATCCAGGCCTGTTCTCCCCGGGCCTGGGGCCTGGGACAGAGCTCTTCCTCCTGCTGCAGAGAGCCCTGGCTGTGCCCACACTCTGCATCTGCCCCAGTGAGCTCTGCTCGTGGCAGGGCAGCAGCTCCAGGAGGGGTGGCTGGGATGGGCTTAGTGCCCCTGCCAGGCTGGGTGGGTACGGCAAGAATCCACCATGGGCAGGGAGAATCCCAGAGTCACGGAATGGTTTGGGCTGGAAGGATCTCAAAGCCCACCCAGTGCCAGCCCTGCCATGGCAGGGACACCTCCCACTGTCCCAGGCTGCTCCCAGCCCCAATGTCCAGCCTGGCCTTGGGCACTGCCAGGGATCCAGGGGCAGCCACAGCTGCTCTGGGCACCCTGTGCCAGGGCCTGCCCTCCCTCCCAGGGAACAATTCCTCCCCAGTATCTCACCCAGCCCTGCCCTCTGGCACTGGGAGCCATTCCCTGTGTCCTGTCCCTCCATCCCTGGTAAAAAGTCTCTCTCCATCCTTCTTGGAGTCCCTTCAGGTCCTGGAAGGCCACCATAAGGTCACCCCAAAGCTTCTTGTCTGCAAGAGGTTGAGGGCTGAGCTGCTCCGAGGGTGTTCATAGGAAGCTCCTCCCTCTGCTGGGACTCACTTGTCTCCACACCAGAAGCGTGGAAATGTCCCAAACACCTCACCCTGGGCCATTCCACCTGCACCAAACCAGCTCATGAACAGCCTCACATTCCCTGGCTTCTCCCCTACCCATCCTCTCCATGGGACACCCCATGGGAGACTCATCCAGAGCCAAAACACTTAACCCCCTGGAACACCAGGTCCCTTTTCCCAGAGAACCTGGGAGCAGCCTTCTTCAGCTCCAAGCATTTATTCATCCCCCCTACCTTTTTTTTTTTTCCTTCCTTCCTTCCTTCCTGTTGTGTTAACAGAGCATCTAATGTGACTAAATAGGACAACCTGCTCTCCCATCCCCATGAAAAATAAATTATGTGCTTTCCCTCGACTCCCTTCCCCCTCCTCCTGGTGCCTTTCCCACCAGGCAACGCTGGGACCTGGCCTCCCTCGGGCAGAGCCCACGGAGGGGCTGGGGAACCTCTCCCAGCCCTGGTGGGAGCAGTGAGCAGGAGGCAGGGAAGTGGTGGAGGCAGAGTTTGGGGGAGCCAGAAGAGGATGGGGAGTGTGTGGCGTGGGGGTGGAAGGCGTGTGCAGCAAGCAGCCAAGTGGCAGCTTACCCTGTGAAATATTAATCATCCCTGCTTCTGCAATTTCGGCAATGCGTTCAGGCCCACCACTGCTGAATATTTCATTAAGACCACTCACTTCCCACTGCACTTCTCCCACTTTCCTCTCTCCCCTGGACCCCTCTCCCACCGCTGCCCCCCGGCCCTCGCCTGGCTGCCACCAGCACCGGCCACGGCAGGCTGGGGATGGATCTCCATCCTCCATCCCCATCCTGGACATCCCAGTGGTGACACCAGTGCAGCCCCGCTCCGGCCACGGTCCCTCGGAGGTGGGGAGAGAGCAGAGAGGCTGCTCCGAGGAAGGAAGATCATCAGCTCCACTGGGAGCCAAATATAAGTGCGCATCAACAAGTGCCACGCTGAATAATCCATGAGGCAGGGCAGGGCAGAAACGCTGACTCTGGGCTGGGAGCTTTTTAAACCACGGAGTCTCTGTTTCTTCATCCCTGACTTGCTCGGCAGGAGCACTTTGGGAGCGCAGTCAAACGTGCCAGGGTGAGATTCTCCTGGGGCTGAGCAATCTTCACCTCAGCTCCCAGGGGCAGCTTTCCCTGCCTGCTCCCAGCCAGGACAGGAGGAACTGCGTGGCCTGGGGTGTGCTGGGGGCTGGAAGCAGCCAGGGCAGGAGCTGGGGCTGGAGAAGGAGCGTGAAGGACACAAGGATCTGCCAGTGATGCCTGAAATGGCTCCCTAGGAACAGAGAGCAGGCAGGAATAAAGGAATCAAGGAGGGATTGGTTGGAAAAGCCTTCAGAGGTACACTCTGGCCTCCAGAGGCTCCTGCCTCAGTGCATCCCAACATGGACAAGGACAGCTCCCGAGTTCTTCCCACTTGGATCTCAGCATCAATTCCCCAAGCAGAAGCCAGGCAAGGATGGAATTTGCCCAAGCTTGCCCCCCTGTCCCCAAGATTGTGGTTTGCAGTTGTTGGGCCTAGGAGGGTCTGGGTGTCCTTGGAGAGCTGGAGAGGCTTTGTTGTGTGTGTGTGAGCATGAGAGAACAGCACGGAACGAGCTCCAGGGAACTGCAGAGTGACACTGGGCAGGGCAGGGCTGGGAACACAGAAAAGTTAAACCCTAAGGCACCACCAGGAGACCAAAGCAAGGTGAGATGTTGGTGCTCCAACCCACACCTGGGTGGGTTTAACCTCTGCTCTCCCCAGACCTCTCTGCCTCCTGGTAACGCCCAGGGCGAGTCTCAGCCTCACGCATCCCAATCCCTTTTCCATCCACTCTCTCCATCTGTTCCTCTCTTTCTCTCTCCTCCATTCCCAGCCTCACTCTTTCTCCTGTCCATCCAAACTTACCCCAAATCAATGACCAGGAAAGCTCAGGCTATGAATGCTGCCCCTTTGAACACCAGATCCAGGATTAAATGTCTGTGTGATCCCAAGGGATTGTGAGGAGGTGGAGGAATCAATCCAGGCTGCCCTGGGACCAGTTCCTCTCTCCTCATGGTGCTTCTTGGGCAGACCTGAAGAGCTGTGGGCTCCCAGCCTCTTGCTCCAAGAGGAGATGGACGTGGTGGGAATGAATCCTACGGGAAAGATGGGGAGAGACTTCACCAGAGCATGGAGTGCCAGGACAAGGGAGGAGGAGGGCAGGGCTGGGTGGGAGCTCCGTGCTGTGAGCTCTGACATCATCACTCACTCTCTACAACCTAGAAAAAGACTTCTCCAGGTTCCTCTTCCCAAGTGCAGATCCCAGCCAGGTCTCAGTGCTGTCATGGGAGAGAGAAAAATTGGGATTGGGATCGGCAGCAGAGGGAATGGCTCCAGCCAAGAGCTCGCTCGGGGCAAGGCAGGGTTTGCTCTGCCATCCTCACTGCAGGACCAAGGCTTTGCTTTTGTGCAGTATATGAAATAAAATGTGCGCTGGAGAAGCCACTTGGAAATATTGAATGAGATAACTTGGTCTGATTAATGCAGCGTGCTTCCTTCCCCCTTTTTATTAAAAATTCACAAGGCTTCCCAGCCCTTCTCTCAATTAGGCAACTTGTTTGTCAGGATTATTTGTTACGCGTTTTCATAAACATTTGATGAATTATATGCAAACATCTCACTAATGTATTAACAAGGCTGAGGTTTTAATTACACAACGCTCAAGGAAAGTGGGCTTAAGGCTCCTCCAGTGGAGTTAATTGTGCTTTGTGCCGTGCCTGGGCACTGCAGGGGGAATTTTCCTCCGGGGGAAATCCCATTACAGTGGCAAGGCCCCCGCCCAGGCTCCCTGCGAGCCCCCACGGAATTCAAGCACTCCCAGAGCTTCCCTTCCCTCTGCTCAGAGGCTTTGGCTCCCCCCAGGCTGCGGGGACGAGCAGCTGGGAGTTGAGAACATCACTTTTCCGTGGGTCCTGGCTCACTCTTTGCCACATGGAGCTGGGATTTTGAAGGGGCTTGTGACCAGAACAGGAGAAGGGCTGTGCCTGATCCCCCCCTCGGCATTTCCAGTTTAGGAGGATGTGGAAAGTTTCGTGGAATGGTTTGTGTTGGGAGGGACCTTAAAGCCCATCCAAGTTTTTAGAATGTTTCACTTCCCAAAAATAAGTTGGAAATCCCTGGAAGTCCACCTTATTACTAATGGAATATTAGCTGTGGTCTGGTGTTGTGATGGAATTATTTGTCCAATATGACTTTGTATGTTCTGCTCAGAGCTGTACTCACTGCCTCTGACCCCTGGTGACAAGTCCTGACACATCACAATGGGATAGAATGGACAACTATACGAAATGTTCATTTTTAAACTTAATTTTCAAGACTCTGATTTTATTTTTCGTTCTTTTCATTCCCAAATTGATAGTTTTGCAGTGTTTGATACCCTTATTTTAGCCAGGCAAGAATTTAAGATGTTTCTTCCAGAATCAGCTTCTACCCTAATTAGTCCTGAGCCCTTTTCTTTTTTTCCCTTTTTCAGAAACATTAAAACATCAAACTCCTTCATTAGGCCAGTGAATGGCACGGCCTTTGATTAATAAAACAGAGTGAGCTGCTAATTAGCCATTCATTATTGGGGCATTGACTTTGGGACACAGGAGCAGAAATGGCTCTGGTAGGACTCGTGCTCCTCCATGCCTCCAGAGCACAGCTGCTCAGTCCAAGGACACCTGGGGGAGCAGAAGCTGAGTGGTTCTTCAGACAAAACTAAAAAGAAATTATTTCTTTCGAGACTCATGTTCCACGGACAAGGAACTCCCAGAATCACGCAAAGGTTTGGGCTGGGAGGATGTTAAACTCCATCCAGAGCCATCCCTGGGCAGGGACAGCTTCCTCTCTCCCAGGGTGTTCCAACCCTGTCCAGCCTGGCCTGGGACACTTCCAGGGATCAGCCACAGCTTCTCTGGGAGCTCCATCCCAGCCTCTCCCCACCCTCAGAGGGAGGAATTCCTTCCCGACCTCCCTCCTGACCCCCCTTGAGCTCCTAACCACCACTTCATCTAAACCTCCACCTCCCCCTGAGTGACCCCAAAACGCTGGAATTTCCCTGGGAGAGGACACTGAGCTTTGGGCCTGGTGACAGCACCAGTGCCACCAGCACGGGGACAGCTCTGGGAGCTCGCAGCCATTCCCGAGGGATGGAGAGGGGCAGGGCTGGAGCTGAGCTTCCCTTCCCCACTCCCCAGCCTGCCTGGGGTAGCTGCTGAATACAAATCAAGGCAGCAGCGTTAATATTCTCATGACATGGAAATCCAAGGGCCTTTTTTAATATTCACAATCAAAGGCGTTTCACCACCACTAGATTATTTTATTTTATTTTATTTTATTTTTATTTTATTTTATTTTTTTTATTTTTATTTTATTTTATTTTATTTTATATTTTATTTTATTTTATTTTATTTTATTTT
>VZTN01022691.1:161690-192600 GCA_013400515.1 Erpornis zantholeuca | reverse complement strand
GGACGAGGAGGAGGAGGAGGAGGAGGAGGAGGAGGAGGAGGAGGCAGCCAGGATGAGGCCAGGGCGGAGGGAGCTTGACGGGGCCTCTCTGGTGAATTGCTGCTCTGCCCAGCCCAGGAACGCTCAGCACTTCAAATCCTCTCCAGTCACTTTGAAGCTCCTCTCTCTTNCTGCTCACAGAGGGGCTGGGAGGCCTTGCCGTCATTAGATGCTGCTGAACTTTGAACTTGTGATTTGGAGGCTGCTTTTTCCAGAGACGAGGAGGAGGAGGAGGAGGAGGAGGAGGAGGAGGAGGAGGCAGCCAGGATGAGGCCAGGGCGGAGGGAGGTTGACGGGGCCTCTCTGGTGAATTGCTGCTCTGCCCAGCCCAGGAACGCTCAGCACTTCAAATCCTCTCCAGTCACTTTGAAGCTCCTCTCTCTTAATCTCTCTCTCTCTCTCTCCCTCCTGTTAAATAAAATCTGTACCACTGACTTTAGCATATGGTCTTGCCCACACTTTAATGCAAACCCTAACNTTATGCCTTTTTTTTTTTTTTTTTTTTTCCCCCCCCCCAACCTCAGAGGTTCCTTTAGGAAAGAAAAAAAAAAAAAGGAAAAATTGAAAAAAAAAGGAGAAAAAAAAAATTCTCCACACAAAGCCCTGCGTGTGTTTATGTTCTTATTTCTTATTATCACCAATGTAGAACAAATTACTGACATGACGCTGCCCAGGCCCTCGGAGCCAGGATCCTCACGGAGCTTCCCAGCTCCTTTTAAGTGGAAATGCTCCGGGAGGCACCGCATGCCACGGGAGTGAGCTGGGAAGGGTTGGCAGGGAGCAGGGAAGGAGCAGGGATGGAGCAGGGAAGGAGAAGAGATGGAGAAGGGAAGGAGAAGGAGAAGGAGAAGGAGAAGGAGAAGGAGAAGGAGAAGGAGAAGGAGAAGGAGAAGGAGAAGGAGAAGGAGAAGGAGAAGGAGAAGGAGAAGGAGAAGGAGAAGGAGAAGGAGAAGGAGAAGGAGAAGGAGAAGGAGAAGGAGAAGGAGAAGGAGAAGGAGAAGGAGAAGGAGAAGGAGAAGGAGAAGGAGAAGGAGAAGGAGAAGGAGAAGGAGAAGGAGAAGGAGAAGGAGAAGGAGAAGGAGAAGGAGAAGGAGAAGGAGAAGGAGAAGGAGAAGGAGAAGGAGAAGGAGAAGGAGAAGGAGAAGGAGAAGGAGAAGGAGAAGGAGAAGGAGAAGGGAAGGAGCAGGGAAGGAGAAGAGATGGAGAAGGGAAGGAGCTCTCAGAGGAGCAGTGGGATGGGCACGAGGAGCTGGAGACTGGCACGACCACGGGCAGGTGGGAGATGGGATTTTGGATGGGATCAAGGAATGTTTTAGGTGGGAAAGGCCCTCCAAGACCCTTCAGCCTGGTGCTCCCAGCGCTGCCAAAGCCACCACGTCCCCCAAGTGCCACATCCCCACTGGGATGGGGAATCCACCACTGCCCTGGGCAGCTCTTTCCATGAAAACCTCTTCCTGAACACCCTGAATCCAATCCACACCTTCCCCGGCACAACTTGAGGCCCTTTCCTCTTGTCCTACAGGAAGGGTTTTGGGACAGACTTTCGGAAAGCTCCCGAGTTTCTCCAACGATGCAACACCTTGTCCTGAAAATGAGATAATTTGGGTTTTTGGAACAGGTTTCTGCCCCCAAACCAAGCCAGGAATGGGCTGATGCCATGGTTGTGGTTGCACCATGTTCACTCCTGGTCTCTGCTGAAGGGGTGGTGGGAGCAGAGCCTCCCCACCCTCCCCGGGAGGAATTCCTTCCCAATCCCTGCACGGCTCCCCCAGCCCGCAGGGCAGGGCAGAGCCTGGTGCTGTGTCCCACATCCAGGCCAGGAATTAGGCACTCAGAAGGAATTTCCATGGGGATGCCCAGCTTTTCCCAGCTCCTGGGAGGCCTGGGGAGATTGATGTGGGGCTAATGCCACTGGAAGGGGCTTGAGACGCTGGGGGGGCTGTGCAACCCTCATATTCCCCCCCTGACACCTGGGCTTGGCAGCAATTCAATCCTGATGCACTTAAGCATCCAGCAAACTTCAGGAATTCAGGCTCTGGAGCTCGGGAAGCTTCGTAGATATTTGCTTAATGATGTCTCGGGTGGGGGGAAAGAGCTTTTGCTGTCACTGTGTGCCTGGCGGTGCTGGGAGCATCCCAAGGGTGCACTCCCAGTGCCAGGGTCTGAGTGCTTTATCCATCCTGACACTGGGAATCCCTGCAAGGCCTGGGGCTGGACCTGCTTCCCTCAGTGAGCCCTGGCCAGGCTGCTCTTTCTCCTTTTTCTAGGCTCCATACCAGGAGAGAAAGAAGTCACAAGTGCAACTTCTGTTTTTGTGTTGTTTATTAAGTTCTTATCTCATTTTCTGTGTGCTGCTCCTGCCTGAGATCAGCACTGTCAGAATCACTGCAGAATGGGCACAAGAGCTTGAGCACAGAATGTTTTAAAGACTTTTTACCCAATTAACAGTTCCAGTGTAAGATATTTTCAGCAGTGTACCAATAACTATTAATCCTAGTTCACACATTTCTCCTACCCCAAACCCATCCCTGCAATCCCTCAGTGCCACCAGCACAGCAGGGATGGAGGAGAAGGAGAAGAAGGAAAGACCCAGGGCCCCCACCCTGAATCCTCCATGTTTGTCCCCATTCACATCCACACCACAAACCCCAAAACTCTGATTTTTCACCCTGGGATAAACTAACTCCAATCTGTCTCACACTCTCCATGCTTGCAGTTCATCCAAAAGCTTTGGGAGCTTTTCCCAGGGGCACAGATCCAAGGCTGTGTCCCCCTGGGATGTCAGGGGAGGATCCCAGACCCCCCCTGAGCAACAGGAAAGGTTTCCCAGCTTTCCTGGGCTCCAACACTTCCCCACCTCGGTCACATTTCTAGTCCTGGGGGATGCCAGGAATCTTCTGTCCCTCCTGCAGATCCAAAGGCTGCAGCTTTGGGTATGATCCCAGCTGGCCCAGCCCAAATGGGAACTCCTGCGTTCCCTCCTTCTGCTCACACCACACAAACCTTTCTCCAGGCGAGCAGAGCCAGCCCTGAGGCTTTATTAGATGAGATATGACCTATTTAATATGTAAAAAATAAACAGCTTTGCTATTAATAATAAATATTTAGGGCTCGTTCTGGCTGTTCCTGAGGAGCTCTGTGATGGAGTGTTTACCACGGATTTGGGTTCCTAGGAAAATGTTCTTACTTCTGCAATGCTCTGTAAACCTCCTGGGTCTCTATTATTGTTAATTATATCGTTAATATCATTGTTATTATTATCGTTGCTGTTGTTGCTATTGTCATTATTTTTGCCTATAACCTAATCATTTTCCCAATAAATTTAGGGCAATAAGGACTATCAGGAAGGCCAAGAAGGGCACCCACCTCCCCTTCCAGGCATGCTGGGTCATTTCTCTCCATCCCTGGCTGATTTTAACCCCAAATTCCAAGTTCAAGCTCCAAGTCCAGCGCCCAGGGAAGCTGATATGGGATGGGAGGGGGTGACTCGCCTGGCAGCAGCTTTAATTAAACCTGGTTTAATTAAACACTGCTTTCCCACCCCACCAGGATGCTGGATTGCCATGGGATGTGAGGATCACGAGAAAGGGACACAGGTTCGAGGCAGAGAATTCTCACTCTGGAGCTGTAAAACCACGGAAGCATTTTCTCTAAACGCTTTTCCTTCTCTTCTCCACAGAGCTGGGAGCTGCAGTGGGAATGGGAGAGCTCCACACCCAGCAGGGACACCCAGCAGGGACACCCAGCAGGAACACCCAGCAGGGACATCCAGCAGGGACACCCAGCAGGGACATCCAGCAGGGACATCCAGCAGGGACACCCAGCAGGGACATCCAGCAGGGACATCCAACAGGGACACCCAGCAGGGACACCCAGCAGGGATGCAGCAGGAAAGGGCACAGGCTGCTTGCCCTGCCTGGAGAGCCTGGAAGGAGAGAGGGATGGAGGGAGGGGGGCAGGAACCTCGGGGGCACCAGCCTGTTCCAGCCACAGGCAGAGCCACGTGGGGGTAGGGATAATAAAATGCTGGTTTGGGGTTAAGGAAAATCTCATTTTCTTAGACTTCCATCTCTACAAGAGAGCCAGGCCTGCACCTGCAGCTCTTCTGGGCACAAAAGGTGATGCTCTGGGAGGACAGCGCTGTGGGAATCCCACCTGGAGAGGGAAAACTGAGCTGGAGCGGGAAATGCACAAGGGTTAAACTCCAGACTTTAGGGGAGGCTCCTAAAACTTCCCTGCTCTGTGCACAGAGCTGGGGAACACATGAAGGGAGGGAGGGGAGCAGTTGGTGTAGCTGAGGCAGTCACATCCCAGCTGGACAGCAGGGACAGAGGGTCCTGGAAACACCTGGGGCATCCCTCGATCCCTGGGATCCCTGGGACATCCCTCGATCCCTGGGACATCCCTCGATCCCTGGGATCCCTGGGACATCCCTCGATCCCTGGGACATCCCTCGATCCCTGGGATCCCTGGGGCATCCCTCGATCCCTAGGCCAGCCCTCAAACCCTAGGGTATCCCTCAATCCCCGGAGCATCCCTCAATCCCTGGGATCCCTGGGACATCCCTCAATCCCTGGAGCATCCCTCGATCCCTGGGACATCCCTCGATCCCTGGGATCCCTGGGGCATCCCTCAATCCTTAGGATATCCTTCAATCCCTGGAGCATCCCTCGATCCCTGGGATCCCTGGAGCATCCCTCAATCCCTGGAGCATCCCTCGATCCCTGGGGCATCCCTCAATCCCTGGGACATCCCTCCATCCCTCGATCCCTGGGGCATCCCTCGATCCCTGGGGCATCCCTCGATCCCTGGGGCATCCATTGATCCCTAGGCCAGCCCTCAAACCCTAGGGTATCCTTCAATCCCTGGAGCATCCCTCAATCCCTGGGATCCCTGGGACATCCCTCAATCCCTGGAGCATCCCTCGATCCCTGGGACACCCCTCAATCCCTGGGACATGCCTCCATCCCTGGGATCCCTGGGACACCCCTCAATCCCTGGGACATCCCTCCATTCCTCGATCCCTGGGGCATCCCTCAACCCCCAGGACATGTTCTGGCCCTGCAGGGACAAGAGGAAGCTTTTCCTGCACCCACGCGAGCGATGCAGGTGAAACCCGGACCGGGAGAACCTCCGGCCCTCTCCCTCCACCCAGGGCTCTCTCCTTCCCTTCCCCACAGCTTTCAATTATTTAATTTCCCCTCCCCCCGGCAGCATCTGAAAGCTGAGCGCCTTAAATACAAATCACCTCCGGATCATTACGGGCGGGACCTCGCGGCCCCGCTCGGAGCGGCGGGCCCGGAGTAATGAGCTCTGCTGAGAGTTTGCTGCATTCCACATCCAACAGATGGAAAGGATGGGATCGGGGAAGGGGGAGGGAAGCGGGAAGCAGGCCAGGCCCAGCTGGGGAGGAGGAATATTCGCTGCTCACCTTCCCCTCGCTCTGCAGGGGCCGGAGGAGGTCCAGGACTTCCCGAGCCTCAGGCTCCTGGGCTGGGATCAGGTGGGCAAACAGGGAGGATGCAGCTGGAAATTGAAGCCTTGAGGAGCTCAAATGTCCTTCCAGGGCTGGGGTCCCACCCTGGACCTTGCCCGCAGCAGACTCTGAGCAATTCCCCATTCCCAGGAGCAATCCTTCACCCCCAGGAGCAATCCTTCACCCCCAGGAGCAATCCTTCACCCCCAGGAGGAAATCCCCCATTCCCAGGAGCAATCCCTCACCCCCAGGAGCAATCCTTCACCCCCAGGAGCAATCCCTCACCCCCAGGAGCAATCCTTCACCCCTAGGAGCAATCCCTCACCCCCAGGAGGAATCCCCCATTCCCAGGAGCTCTCCTCCCCTTCCTTCGGCCAACTCCACCCCTCGAAGGGACTGTCATGGACCCCTAGGTTCCTCTCCCACATCTCCATCCCCAATCCTTCTCCTTCAGCATCCACACCCAGGCTGAGCTCTCTCCAAGGTCCCTCCTGTTCCCTGGAACAGCACTCAGAGCTTTCCTCCTGCTCCAGCAGTGCCAGCGAGCTCCCAGGCAAGGACCAGCACACCCTCCATGCCCTGGGACTGCCAGAGCTGGCCAGGACTGCCCCTCCATGCCCTGGGACTGCCAGAGCTGCCCAGGACTGCCCCTCCATGCCCTGGGACTGCCAGAGCTGGCCAGGACTGCCCCTGCCTGCCCTGGGACAGCCAGAGCTGGCCAGGACTGCCCCTCCATGCCCTGGGACTGCCAGAGCTGGCCAGGACTGCCCCTCCATGCCCTGGGACAGCCAGAGCTGCCCAGGACTGCCCCTCCATGCCCTGGGACAGCCAGAACTGGCCAGGACTGCCCCTGCCTGCCCTGGGACTGCCAGAGCTGCCCAGGACTGCCCCTCCATGTCCTGGGACTGCCAGAACTGGCCAGGACTGCCCTGCCCTCCCTCCCTGCCCAGGAAAAGGTGTGGAAGGAGAGGATGGAGCAGGGAGGAAACGAGAGCAAAGCCTTGCGCCGCAGACTTCAAAGTCCTCATCAGCAGGAGCCTTCGGAACAGTTTAAGTACAAAATGAATTGTTTTAATATTTAATCAGCCTATAATAGGCCCGGGGATCCCAGCGGAGAGGGTTTGCAGCTGAAAGGATGTCCAGAGTGAGCATCCCCGCTCAGGAGGGACAGAGGTGCTGCAGGAGCCCTGGGACAGCGGGAGGGACAGTCCCCATGTCACTCGGCACCAGGGCCACCCCCTCACCTGCCGGGGCTCGGAGGGGCGCGGCCGTCAGTGCCCGCCCTGCAGGGATGATCTCACTCTCCGCCGAGCTCGGAACGAATCCCAGCCGCTCCTGTCGCTCTGTGACTCCCACCCACCACGGTGGGCACCCCTCAGGGCCTGCTCGCCCCCTTCCCACTGCGACTCTGGGGGCACGGAAAGGGCACAGCCCCAAACGCTGGCACTGCCCAGGGCTGGGGAGGAGCCCTTGGGAATTAGGGTTCTTGGATGTGCAGGGATGCAAAGCAGGTTGGGCTCAGCTCGGCCCTGCAGGAGCTTGGATCCCAGAGCCCCTTCCCCACCATCCTGGGGCACATCCCAGCCCCACTCACACCTCGGAGATGGGGTGACCATTTTAAACTAAAAGAGGGTTGGATTATATTAAATATGAGGAAGAAGTGTTTTTACAGTGAGGGTGGGCAGGCCCTGGCACTGAGGTTTCCCAGGGAAGCTGTGGCTGCCCCCGGATCCCTGGAAGTGTCCCAGGCCAGGCTGGATGGGCTTTGGAGCAGCCTGGGACAGTGGGAGCTGCCCCTGCCCAGTGGCATTCCCAACCCATTCCATGATCCCCTGACCCCAGGCTCCTGCCCGGCCCGCACAGGCAGAGGTTGGCAGAGGGAAGGAGCCTGCCCTGGGGTGGCTCTGGTGCCTCTGCCCTTGTCCTTATCCCCCTGCAGAGGGAGCGGGGATCCCTGCGGGACTGCAGACACAGACACAGGAGGGGCAGGGGCACCAGGGAGCAGCCCAGGGCAGCAGCAGCAGCTCCAGAGGCACCGGAGCTGTCCCCGTGGCTCCAGCAGGGATCTCCCCCCGAGGGACAGAGCGTGCCCCAAACGGCAGCAGGACAAACCAAGCCTTTCCCAGCCTGTGCCACAAGGACACCCCAAAAGGGGTGTCTCCCCCCTCCCCGTGCTGCTTTCGGGGGTCATCCCCAGCGTTACCCCAGCGCGGGGCAGCCCTGCTCGGCCCAGCCGTTCCGGAGGATGTTCTGAGAAGGATCCTGGGGAAAAATAAATCAGCTCGAGCCCATTATCCATCAGGGCTGGGCTTCCATTAGCGAGCCCTGTGCCCGGCGGCTGCCGGGGCCTCCCGGCGCTCGGGTTACAGCAGCGGAGCCCTGGGGCCCCGCTGGACGCAATAAATCACCCGCGGGTGCTGCGGGGTGGCTCCGGCACCATAAACGCGCCCGGGCATTTGCGCGGGGATCCTTCGAGGAAGGAGGAGGGGGAGGAGAAGGAGAGGTCTGAGCTCTCCTCTCGGCAGAGGAGCGGAGCGAGGGCTCCATCACCTTCCTGCCAGCACCATCTTCTGGCCAACGCCGGGCCCTGGCCACGGCTGCGCTCCTGGAATCCCAGAACGTTTGGGATGGACCCTACACCCCCTCCCCAAAACGCCACCCCAGAGGGTGGTGAGAGCATCCTGCAGCCTCGCCGTCCCCTCCAGCCCGGTGCCACCACCCCGGTGCCACCACCCCCAGCAGCTGGCCCTGGGAGCCACTTTCTCCTTGTCCAGACACAACAACCCCGAAGTTTCCAAGGAGGGAGAGAGGAGGAAGGCAGGAGGAGCTGGAGATCTATGGGGCTGCTCCAGCAGGCGCCCTGGGAGCTGTGGCTGTGCCCCTGGCCCTGTGTCCCCGTGCCCCTGGCCCCATGTCCCTGTGCCCCTGGCCCTGTGTCCCCGTGCCCCTGGCCCCATGTCCCTGTGCCCCTGGCCCTGTGTCCCTGTGCCCCTGGCCCTGTGTCCCTGTGCCCCTGGCCCCATGTCCCTGCTCAGGACCGGCGCCTCGGACGTGAGTTAAATGTCCTGGAGAGTGAATTCCAGCCAGTCCTTCCGTCTGCACGGTTCAGTGACACCCCAAGCCCAGATAAGCCCTGCAGACAGTTGCACTCCCCGGGGGAGTGATTTTGGGGTGATTTATCTCCCCCCGGCTCTGGCCTCTGCACTTCTGGCCCATCCTGCGGCCATGGAGATGCTTCTGCTCCTGCTCCTTCTCTCTCTGCTGCCCATCCTTTGCCCTGGTTATTCCAGGGGTGCCCAGCTGGACTCAGCTGGACCCAGATGTTCAGCATTCCCACTGGATGCTGTGGCCATGGCATCCGTGCTCCTTATCTGCACTTGGCACTCCTGGGCTTGTTCCAGGCTGTGACACCAGGAAATAAACTGCAATAAACTGTAACTGTGAATTCCAAACCTGCACTGACTGCTCTGGTGTTGGTGGCTTGGCTCTCGCAGGTGACTGAGCTGTCCTCTCTCAGAGGCAGGGCCAGGCCCCACCAAGCAAGGGCAGCTCCCAGCAGCTCCTTTGGAAGTGTGGGTCATGGAAGNGCAGCCACAGCTGCTCTGGGCACCCTGTGCCAGGGCCTGCCCACCCTCCCAGGGAACAATTCCTTCCCCATATCCCACCCACACCCACCCTCCCTTGTTCTCCCTTGTCCTATCACTCCATGACCTTAGAGGAAATCCTTCTCCACCCTTCTGGAGGTGAAATCCTTAGCCAGTCCTTGATTTCACCAGCATTTGTGGTGAGAGGGAAAACAGGAGCTGATCCAGGAAAGGGCAGAGGTGACAATGTTTTCCCCATTAACAGCTGGCAGATCCCTGTCCCACACAGGACAATCCCAAGCCTCTGCAGTGACATTCCCGATGCTGACCCTGCTGGAGCAGGGACCTTCGACCTGAGGACCCTCTGGGGTCCTTTCCAGCCTGACCCATTCCGTGCTCCTGCGGTGTGGCAGCTCCCCAGCTCTGTGATCCCACACCTCCTTCCCGACCCTCCCACAGCCCTGGAGCATCCTCGCCATGAGCAGCTGGAGCTTTGCCCGTCCCTCCGGGAGCCTGGTGCCGGCTCTGCCCCTGGAGCCACCCTGCTCCCACCCCGCTGGGATGCCGGCAAAGAGATTCCAGCACCCGGCACCGCGGAGCCATCCCAGCGCTGCCCTCCTTGTGCCACGGGGATTTTCTGCAGTGCAGGCAGGGTTGGAGCCTGGCATTGCCGGAGATGTCTCCTCTAACCCCGGGGGCTGCTGGCAGAGGGGGTTCCTGGGCAGGGAGCTCTTTCTCAGCCTCTCTGTGCCTCAGGGCAGGAGGTTAATTAGGTAGCAGGGTAATGAGGAGTCATTAAATCTGCCAGCACCGTGCTGTCAGCATAACAAGGGCAGCCCAGGAAGGTTAAAGCCGGGATTCTCCTTTTCCCTTTGCCTTCAATTAACCTTTCCATGTTTTTGCAACGCTCCGGGCCCCAGAGACGGGGTCTGGCTGTTCTGGTAATTAGCAGAACACAGAAACAAACTTTTCTTTGAAGTCACCGGCAGGAGCCTCTTGGCTTCCAGCTGAAAACAAACAGGAGGACGCAGCGTTCCCTTCACACACTGCCACTGTCCCATCCCAGTCCGGGGGGGAACAGGATTTTTTTGGAATTTATCCTACTTCTCCTTTCCCCTCCTCGACTGGGAGGTGCTGGGGGCTCATCTCGGCCCCCCACCAGCGAGAGCCCTGTACTGGGGTGTCACAGCGGGGGCAGAGATCCCTAAAACTGCAGGGGAATCATCGCAGCGCCCTGGGAATGCTGGAAAAGCTGCTCCGTCCTGCTGCCAGGCTGATGGGGTCCCCACGGGGAAAATCGGGGCCAGGAGCTTCAGAGCTCCCGCTAATCAGCGAGCAGGGTTAGGATCTTAATTTAGGTATCTAAATCAAGATGTCTGTGATGAATGTATCCCCGGGACACGCAGGAGCGGCAGGCACATCCCAGGGAGGCAGGACATGAACGCTCTCGGTGCAGGAGGTGTTCGCTCCTGCAGATCTTTATGGGAGCACCAGGACCTCTCCTTCCACTTCCCTGCTCTCTGCTGGGGCTCCTTCCTGCCCTCATTTTGACCTTCTCGCAGACGTGTGGACAGACACAGGTCCGGGAATGAGGTCCTTCCTTCCAAGGCTGCCCCACGGGTGTTTTCAGGGTGCTCTCCTCAGCGTGGAGGAGCCTCCCGCGTCTGGTGGGTGGCATCCCGTGGTGGGGGGATGGACCTGGATCTCCATTAAGGGCCCTTCCATCCCAAACCATCCCCTGCCGTGTTCAGCAGGTGTCAGAGGACCTCAGCTCCTGCCCACGTGCTGCTGTCCCTTCCTAAATCCCCGTGGGGGTGCAGGATGTGGCCAGGGAGGATGGCTTGTGTTGGCCCCGGGGGAGACAGGCGTACCCCAGGTCCGGCAGTGGCCAAAACAAAAGAGCAGGAGACAAATAAAGAGGAGAAGGCGAGGCAGAAGCAGGATAGTTAACAGGAGATTGGGCAAAGAGGCTGCAATCAGTAACTGCCTGAGATGCTAAAATGTAATCCTGGAAGCTGAAGTTTGTGGTTGTTGAAGTGCAGGTTTGGAGCAGGATATAAGATGTGCTTTGTACAATGAAAGGTTGGCTTTGCGTGCACCAGGCAGAGTCTGTGTTTCAATCAGGAGATCTGTGGGTGACAAACGAGGAGTCTCCACAAGGAAATCCTTGCCCTCACCCGCAGAACCACCTGGCAGAGCCCGCAAAGCTCCCCAGAAACCAACCTTTAACCAAACGGGATACTGGGAGTGCTTTTACAACGAAACCCTCTAAATAAGAGCCCCATTTCCATTCCTTCCCTACCTCTCCCAACTCGGGGAGCGGGGAGAGGCTGCCCCAGCCCCGTGCTCGGCCGGGGTGGGGTGGCAGTGCCCAGTCACGCGTGGTGCTCGTGCCCCGGCGGCCCCGGGGGCCGTGCCGCCCGCATAGAGAGCCCAGTGTCCCTCACAGAGCCCCTTTGAGGCTCTCACATGGCGCAGTCAGCCCTGACACGCGTGACCGCTCCTGTCCCCAGGCCATCCCGGCTGCACAAGGAAACTCCTCTTTTCCCGTGGGTTTTTCCCTCCCCTCCGTCCGTGTCCCTGCAGCTCCGCCCCAGAGGGATGAGACCCCCCCGAGCCCCTCTGTCCCCCCCCATCACCTGACCCACCCTGGGCTCTGGGGGTGAGCTCCATGCTGTCCCCCCCTCCCCAGCACATCTTGGAATATCCTGAGCTGGGAGGGACCCCAAAGATCCTGGATCCAGCTCCTGGCCTTGGGACACCCCAGCAATCCCACCCTGTCCATCCCTGGCAGCGCTGCCCAAACGCTCCTGGAGCTCTGGCAGCCTCGGGGCTGTGCCCATTCCCTGGGGAGCCTGGGCAGTGCCCAGCACCCTCTGGGGGAAGAACTTTTCCTGATATCCAAGCTAAACCCCCCTGGGCCCAGCTCCAGCCCTTCCCTGGGGCCTGTCCCTGTCACAGGGAGCAGGGACCGGAGCTGCCCCTCGGGAGGAGGTTCCAGACCCCTGTGAGGTCTGACCTCACCCTCCTCTTCCCAAGTCACCTCAGCCACTGCTCTGTGCAGACTGGAGCCTAAGAAGAAGTCCAAAGGCCAAAGGAGAGTTTGGATGTCCGAGGGCCACGTGGGTGATGCCACTGAGGGCACCAAGCGCTGCCCAGCTCCGATCCCACCGCAGGTCAATCCCTTCGCCCACTGTCCCACACTTGGGCATGGCATGGAAGCCCCGAGGGCAAGGAGGGGCTGAGGAGCCACTGGAAAACACTGAAATGCGAGGCCAGGGGAAGGCCAGGTGCTCTCCTGGATCCCCACCTGCATCTCCCGATCCCCACTGGTGTTTCCCTCTGCTTTCTCCTATTCCCAAACCATTCTCCCCCTTTGCCAATGAAGCATTTCCCGCTTCCCCCTTCCCTGCTGTCTCTGGTGAGCACTCAGGGAGTGCCACGGGGTGAGAATGAGGAATCTCAGCATGTTCTGAGCATATTCTGCTCTGCCCAGAAGACTTTGAAGACTCCAAATTCCACACCGTTCATCCAACCCGACTGCCGCTGTCTTTCCTCGTTCCCATTTCCTGGAAGGGTCAATGGTACTCGAGGCTGTGCTGGCTCTCAAAGGAGAGGCTGTTAATCACTCTGTAATTATCTGCAATCATTCCAGGAGCAATAACCCTTCTGTCCAGGCTTTTCTCAGAAGCTTGTTTAGCACAAGGAGGGGATGGAAGGTGGAAGGATCCAGGGAGGTTTTCTGGGTCCCAGGACTGCAGGAGCTCCTGGGCTGGCGTGGTCCTGCCAAAGCCACTGAGGGTCTGCCCCAGCTCACCTGGTGCCTTTCCATGGTCTTAAAATTAAAGCTAAAACACGGTTTATGAGGAAAAGGGTTTTTTACTTCAGTGTTTAGTTCGTGATCCTTGGGTGCAGCGCTGGGTTCAGGTGGAATGCCCTGAAAATGCATGCACACCTCACACTGAAATACACACAATTCTAGGCCTTGCACAATTAACATATTTATCAAAGATCCCCCAGGGAGAGGCTGGAGTGAAGCCCTCGTTGTGAGGAACCTTCCCCCTGGCTGGGCCTGGCTGAGGTTCCCAAATGTGTTCTGGAGAGGCCCTTGGTGTCTGGGGCTCCCAGGATGTTTGCTCTCCTGGTTTAACGGTGCCGTGGGGCTGAGCTGAGTTCTCAGCCTTGGGGAGGTACAAGTGTGGGGCTGAAAGCACTGAGAATACATCAAACTATAAAAGAGTGTGTGAGAGGGGTGTGAAAGGAAAAGCAAAAAAATCATCCTGGGATCTTCCCTCACTGGAAGGATCTGGAGATCTCCCCAGATCTTTGTGGGTTTCACATGAAGTGTCTGGATCTGGCCCAGCACCGTCAGTACTTGGATTTACTTCAATTCCAACATTTTTTAGGAATTTTGGTCCTGAATTCAAAATATTCACAGTTCTGCAGCTGAACTATTTAAATGAAGTAGATTCCCCGAAATAAATGAAGATAATAAACAGCACTCAGACATTAAAAACCCCAAATTCACTTCCATTTTCTGTCAAGAAATATTACTTACACATGCAGGTGTATGCAAGCAAAGGATTATTTTTCAATAACCCTAATTTTAATTAATGTTATTATTAAAGGTTATAACAACTACACAGGGCAGGGGAGTTTGCTCAGCTTTAAAGCCCACGATATTTAGGATTCAGTCAAAGAGCTGCTAAAGAGAAATTAATGTAATAATTACACCCCAGCTCCGCTGCTGGGGCCAGCAAGCCACCTTTAATCGAGCTCATTAGCAAAGCACTAATGAGCAGGGCACTGGCATCAGTGCTTCCCGTGGTTTGTAGGAGATCTTCCCACAGCACCTCGGGGAGGTGCAGCTTGTGGCACAGAAAAACCTGGCAGGAATCCCATTTCTTGTGCCTCACTCCCGTGCCCAGCCTGGCACCAGCTCTGGGGCACCCATGGATCCTAAGGAAGCACAACTCCACCCCTGGGAGAGCAGGGAGCTCCTCGGGAGCCTGGCAGAGCTCTGGGGGCAGAGGGACAATTCCCCAAAGCACTTTTGGGGCATTCTCTGTCACCTGCAGTCCCCAACCACCCCGAGAGCAGCAATCCTGACCTCGTTCGTGGCTGTGAGCACCCCGGAGGTGAACCCTTGGGAGCTGTGGGGTTCCTGCAGAAACCAAGGAGGGGAATGGGGCTCTGCTCCCAGGGAACAAGGGACAGGATGAGGGGAAACTGCCTCGGGTTGTGCCAGGAGAGGTCTTGATTGGAAACTGGGGAAGGTTCTTCACAAAAAGTGTGTCCAGCCCAGGGCAGCTGCGGAATTCCCACCCCTGGGAGGGTTCAAAAACACGGATGTGGCGCTTGGGGATGAGGTTTAGTGGTGCTCACGGTGGTGGCTGATGATCAGAAAGATTTTTTCCAACCTTAATGACTCTGGGATTCCACGATTTTAAGCCCTCTTCCCACCAAGAGCAGGATCAACCTCCTCCCATCGCTCTGGTTCCGACACCTTTGGGACACAGAGCTGTCCTCCTTCCCCAGCACTTCCCTAGGGCTCCTGCACCCCCAGGACACAGCAACCCCAGCCTTGGATGTTTTCCCATCCCAAGCCCTGCTTTATCCCATGTCCAGCAGGAACCCCAGGCACGGCCACACCCTGAGCTGTGACACCAGCACAGAACCTCCAGGGAGCAGCAGCTGTCTCCTGTCCCTCCTGCTGGCCCGGAGCTCCCCGTGGGCTGCAAACGCCCTGTCCCTCTCCAAAGAACTCCAAAGAACTCCAAAGAACTCCAAAGAACTTGACTTCACTCGGCCCTGGCTGATAAGAAAGTTATGAGCACAGAAACTTCAAGTGCGGGGTCAGGGCGGGCTCGTGGGAACAGCTGGGATCTGGCTCCGCTTCCCGAGGCATGCCCTGCCCCAGGGAAGGGACAGTGCCGCTCCTCCCCTCACCCAGCCCGGCTGGAGGGAGGGGATGGGGCTGCAGGCACTGAAACCATCCCCATTTCCCTGCTCTTTGCACAGGAGGGTGTCCCTGGCTGGGTGGGGTCCGGCCTGGAATCGCTGCAGGTTTCCCAGTGTGGGATCCAGGGAGTTTGCCTGGAATTCCTCTTGGGCTGACACAGGGCAGGGTGGGGATTGGGGGCAGCACTATGGGAGGGATGGGGGTTTTCATCCCAAGTTTTCCCAAGCCACTGGGACATTTTTCCTGACTCATCCCAAGGGCATCTCTGAGAGTTCAGACTCAGCTCTCCGTGAGAAAGGAAAGGAGCAGAGGGCAGGAAATGAGCTGGCACCACCCTGGCTCTCTCCACTCTTCATTGCTGCACTGCTGGGTTGCTCCAGGGGTTAAACCCAGGGAATATCAGCCTGGAGAGGGGAAAGGAGAAGGGGAAGCTCAGAGATCAGAGCTCGATGTGAATGAAAATATTCGCAGCAGAAAAGCACCGCTGGAAAGATGCCAGAGCTGTTCTCCAGCACTCCAGACCCCTCTGGCATAAGAGGCAGGGCAAAGGGAATGCTGGCAGCAGGATTTAAGGAATATGACCAGAAACACAGGCACAGTCTTCTATTTATTTATTTTAAGTGATGCCAGCAGAGGTGCCAGGCTGGGAGGCAGCTTCTGAGCATTCCACATCAGCATTCCCAGAGCCCCACAGCTAAACCCCAGCCTTCCCAGAGGGTGCCTGAACAGAAACACACCCAGCACTTCAGCCAGAGGACACCAGGCCTCCCAAAGCAGCAGGATTTGCCAGCTGACAGCCCTGGAAAAACATCTTCCCAAAGGATCTGTCCCTGCAGCTCCCCAGCAGTCGCTTCTCCGAAATGTTTCACCTGCTTGAATTCCCCAGGGGCTGTCTCCGAGCTCTCCTGCTCAGGTCCCAGAGGAGAGGCTCTTTACGTGATGCCTCCAGGGACATTCCCTCCTCTTGGGCATCCCTGATGCCTCCAGGGATGTTCTCTCCTCCTGGGCATCCCTGATGCCTCCAGGGACATTCCCTCCTCCTGGGCATCCCTGATGCCTCCAGGGACATTCCCTCCTCCTGGGCATCCCTGATGCCTCCAGGGATGTTCTCTCCTCCTGGGCATCCCTGATGCCTCCAGGGATGTTCTCTCCTCCTGGGCATCCCTGAAGCCTCCAGGGATGTTCTCTCCTCCTGGGCATCCCTGATGCCTCCAGGGACATTCCCTCCTCCAGGCCATCCCTGCTTCCCCACAGTTCCCTCCCTGCATTTGGGATAACACTGGGACTCCTCCATCTGAACTGGGGCCGGGCTGGGCATCCAGGGCCATAAAGACCAATTAGTGCCCTAATTAGTGCCAGTCAGTGAGGGGCCTGGGAGGCACCTCCATGCTGTCCCGGGCACATCCCAGGGCACACAGCTGCATTCCCTCTGCCATGGGGCGAGCACCCAGAGGTTGTGGGGGTGAGGTGAAGCTCCCTAATGATTTTTCCAGCAGTTTCTCTGCCCCGTGATCGTGGCTGTGGATCAGATTCCCCTCAATCCCCACGCCCCAAACCGGAGCCCAGCAGAGGGCTGGCTCCACACCAATCCACCTGTGGGTTAAACCCTGCAGCTCCTGGAGGCTCCAGCGATTCTCCTTCACCAATCCTTGGCTGGGAGAGCTGCTCCAGGGGCTGGGACTGCCAATCCACCGGCGGGTTGCCACGGCTGGCGAGGCCACGAGGGATGGGCGCCCTGAGCTGTGGCTCTCCCCAGACCTTGGGGCTCCCCTGGCTCCCCTGGAAGCTGCTTTCCTGCCGTGACACAAATCACGGGATTTGGGATCGTTTTAGGGCTTTATTTGCGTTGTTGAAGTGACTCTACAGCAGCCCTGGAGCCCGGGGCCGCTCCGGCTGGGCAGGGTGGGGTTGTCCTGGGGGTCTCCGAGGGGTTGGAGCCATCCTTTGTCTCTGGCAGAACAGAGAGGGCCATTCATGCCCTGTCCCGTGCAGGAACGTGACCGGCCCAGAATAGGCTGCAGGACCCCCCAGGGCTCGGGGAGGGGGGTCCCACACACCCCAGACTCCTCTGTTTTGGGAAGAGAGGAGAGGAAAAGCTGCAGCCACTCCCAGAGGCCCAAGGGTTAAAGGGTGGTGAAATCCGTGCCGAGGATTCTGCCCTGGGCAGAGGAGCCCTTCGAGGACGGGGCTGGGTCACCTCCTCCACCCTCCTGGGGCCCTTGAAAGCCTCCAGCCAGGAAGGGAGGGAGGGTGTTTGCTCCCACGCTGAGCCAGAGCAAAATCCAGCCCCAGAGTCCCAAAAAGCCCCAAGAGACAGAAATGATCCACTGAGCTCCAGAGTGAGCTCTGGGGCACGGATCCCAAGGTGGGGACATCTCTGGATGTCGCTGGCCAAAAAGGGATGGGCTTTGTCCCTCCAGCCCAGCCCAGCCCAGCCCAGNCTTTGGATCACCAAACCATCCTATGGAAAACTTTGGATCACCAAACCCTCAGAGCATCAGTGGCTGCCCAGCCCAGCCCAGCCCGGCCCAGCCCAGCCCAGGCTCTACCTCGGTGTCCTTCCCACCAAACCTGGCTTTTCCTGCCTGTCCTTCCCCTGAGGCTCCTGGGCTGCACACACCGAGCTGAGGTGGGCAAGGGTGACCGAGCTGGAGAACAGAAAGCAAAATATCTGAGTGCAAAACCTGCCCAAAGGGAAGGAGAAATGTGATCCTCAGGACCTCACAAAAGTCCTGCTCCCAAAAAGCGTAAAGTGACTGTCCCAAATAAAATACTCAGCTATAAAATGAGGACATCCAATTCAGCTCCTGCAGCACCTGGGTGCTCCTGGCACCTCGGTTGGAGGCAGGAGGTGCTGGGGCCGTGCCTGTCCCTGTGTGATCCCACCCCGAAGGCTGGGAAAGCTCAGAGCCACGGGAGCATGGCAGAGCCCTGAGATCTCTCTGCTTTGGGATGAGGAGGGAAGAGTCTGAACGAGGTTTTGTTCTCCCCTCGGCTCTGATCAATAAGGGCAGGAATAGATAAAGACATAATTTTCCATGGGTTGCCCACAGATCTAATTCACCAAATCTTCACGGAATCATGGAAATGGCTCGGGGGAGAGACACAGATCTGCTCTCACACAAAGAAGGAAGAAAGCACCCAAACAACCAATACAGATGATTTCTACCCCATTTGCAAAGCTCGAGCACTGAGGAAAGCCCAGCTGGTCCAGCTCTCCTCACCAACTTTGAACAAATCTCGAGATGAGAGTTTCTGTCACTCCTGGGGCCGACGGTCCCCGTCCAGCTTTATTTGTTTATTATTTTCCCTCCTTCCCGGAGCTATCCCGTGTTCCTCCTGCTTCTCCCTCCTCCGTCCCCATCCCACCCTCAGCCATTGGTCGCAGGGGCTGTGCTGGGGGAGCCCTGGGATGCTCTATAAATCCTCCCCCCGCGGGAGTCACGGGAGGAAGGAGCGTCCCCCGCAGCACCAAAAGCCAACCCCGGCATCCAAAGCTCCGCAGATCTCCCAGGACATGCCCAGAACCCCGGAGCCGTGAGGGGGAAGGAGCAGCCCCCAGGAGCACCCAGATTCCATGGTCACCGGGGAGGGAACAGCTCCAGCGCAAAGCTTCGCTGTTCCGTGCGCTAATTCCCCGAACGAAACAATTCCTCGTGTCAGGGTGAGCTTTCGCAGGGTTTGCAGCCCCCTCGGGGGAAGGCTTGGAAGGGACCACGGTGCCCGGACAAGGTCCGGGTGTGGGCAGGGAGAGGAGCAGCCCAGCACGGCTCTGGTGGAGCGGGGATCAGGGCAGGGAGAGCTGGGATCTGCTGCCGTCGCCTCTCTCCCTCCTCTCCTCCATCCGCGGGGACTTCGCTGCGGTATTTATCCACGGAAAAGCTGCGTTTGGTGACGGCAGAGATGAGTCTGGCAAGGTGGAACTGCTCTGGGAGGGAGAGGAGGAGGAGATGGAGGGTGGAGGGAGAGGCTGCTGGAGGTGAGGGCGCTGCCCTGGGCCCCCAGAGAAAAGGGATCCGGCACCTTTCGGGCAGGATCAGGCTCTGTAGGGCTGTGGTGACAGTTCCCAGCCTTGTTTTCTCTCTGGGAGCCACTCCCCGGTGTCCGTGTCGGGATTCCAGCGCGTTCAGCTGCGGTTTGGGCTCGGCACTGCTGAAATTCCCACCGGGATGGGTGAGAGCGCTTCTCCCACGGCAGCAGCTCGGCCAGGCAGGTGGGAAGGGATGGTCCAGGCACGGGCACCTCCCGGAGGGATCAGCAACACGAGCAGAGCTCTGAGCATTTGGGGTTAAGCCACGCTGGGATCAGTTTCCCACCTCAACAAGGTCTTGATGCTGCCGTGCCTCAGTTTCCCTCAGCTGGGGAAGGGCTGTGCTCCCAAGCACTCCAAGATGGAAAGAGCAAGGAGTAAACGAGCAGCTGGACAGGACAAAACCGTGTTTCTCTTTGCCTGAAGTTCGGATTTAGTAAAAGATTGGATGAATTTTACGGCGAGGCGGGGAGAAAGTGTTTTTCTTCTCCGGCGCTTGGCAGCTGCGCCGCGGAGGGGCCGGGCAGGAGCCGTGTCCTGTGATCCTCCCTCACATGAGCTCCTCTGCCCAGCCCCAGGGCTTTTATGCCTCTGCATTTGTCTTTAGCAGAGCTCTGAGGTCAGGCTGGGCAGATGAGACAGCCCAGGGCTGGGGGGGCTCAGGGCGCGGCTGCCGGGGCCGCTCCGGCTCCCTCTGCCAGCGCCACCGCTGCTCCCTGGCTGTGGGAAACGCAAAAGTGAGAAGGGTTTTAGATTGAGTGAGAAAAGCAGGTTTCAGAAATAAAGCAAAGGTTTTAGGTTCAGCTGCAACAGCAAAAATTAGAAGGTGGAAGAAGATACAATTATTTAGACAGCAAGGACAACGAAACAAGGGTTAGCGATTGTAGGTTTGGCTCAGAGAAGCTGTAGGAAATGTGCTTAGGAGCCCTCATGTTGCCTAACAACATCTCTCCCCGGTCCCTTTCTCCACGGGCAGAGCCCAGCAGGACCCCAAGGACATCCCACGAGCACCATGAGGACTCCTCACGCCCCTCGCTTCTCCCTCCGCTCCCGGGCAGGGCCCATCCCAGCTCCCACCGCTCTGGCCATTCTCCTGAGCTGCCTCTTCTCGGGCACGCACACCCAGACCCCCGGTGCCCTCCAGGACAGCACCGTGCCCCTCGAGGGGCTCAGCCAGGAGCAGCCCTACAGCCTGGTCCAGCCCGGCCTCCTCCGGGGCATGGCAGTGTCCAACGTGTCGGAGGGCGGCCCCGGGAGCAGCCCCTCGGAGCCGCCGCTGCTGCCCGTGTGCGCCAGGCCCGCCGACATCCGCCACGCCTTCAAGTACATCAACACCGTCGTGTCCTGCACCATCTTCGTCGTGGGCATCGTGGGCAACTCCACTCTGCTGCGCATCATCTACAAGAACAAGTGCATGAGGAACGGCCCCAACGTCCTCATCGCCAGCCTGGCCCTGGGGGACCTGCTCTACATCCTCATCGCCCTGCCCGTCAACGTCTACAAGGTGGGTTCTGCGTGGCTGCCCCCGCCCCAGAGCCCTGGCAGGAGAGCCTGGATGAGCTCTGGATGCCCCTGGATCCCTGGGAGTGTCCAGGACAGGGCTTGGAGCAGCCTGGGACAGTGGAAGGTGTCCCTGCCCCGTGGATGGGCTTTGAGGTTCTTCTGAAACCCTTCTGGGGTTCCATGATTTGTGTTGCTGCTGGGGCCGAAGAAAAGGGCTGGAATGGGAGTTGGTTCTGGGGTAACCTCAGGAAGGGCTCCAGGGGTCAGGGGGATGGAAGGGGACAGAACTCAGGCTCGTTCTCCTCCTCGTGAAGGAGCGGCCTGGGTCTCTCCAGCCTTTGGGACACACTGTCCCCACCTCTGCTTGTCCCAGCTGAGCCTGGGGTCTGTCAGGAAAGTGTGCTCAGGGGTCTGAGTCTGGCAAAGGCTCAGCACACACAGCCCTGGGGCTGTGCAGGCTGCATTTCAGCTGAGTCAGAGCATGACTTTCACTGTCCCTTTGAAAACAAGCCCCGAGTGGGGTTCAGGACTCAGATCCATTCCAAAACCCCCCAGGGTCTGGAGTCAGGCCCTGGTGTCTGGACCATCCTTCATCTGTGTGTCCAGTCAGGGAAACCAAAGTTTCCCAGTGCCAAAAAAACATGGGAGAGCATCCACAGCACATCCCTGCTGGTGGGAACCTCAGAGAGCTCCTCCTGCTCTCTGTGAGCTCCCCCTGCTCTCTGTGAGCTCCTTGTGCTCTCTGTAAGCTCCTCCTGCTCTCTGTGAGTTCCTCATGCTCTCTGTGAGTTCCTCCTGCTCTCCGTGAGCTCCTCTTGCTCTCTGTGAGTTCTTCCTGCTCTCTGTGAGTTCCTCTTGCTCTCTGTGAGTTCCTCATGCTCTCTGTGAGTTCCTCCTGCTCTCCGTGAGCTCCTCTTGCTCTCTGTGAGTTCCTCATGCTCTCTGTGAGTTCCTCCTGCTCTCCGTGAGCTCCCCCTGCTCTCCATGAACTCCCCCTGCTCTCCGTGAGTTCCTCTTGCTCTCTGTGAGCTCCTCCTGCTCTCCGTGAGCTCCCCCTGCTCTCCGTGAGCTCCCCCTGCTCTCCATGCACTCCCCCTGCTCTCCGTGAGCTCCTCTTGCTCTCTCTGAGCTTCCCCTGCTCTCTCTGATCTCCCCTTGCTCTCTCTGAGATCCTCCTGCTCTCTGTGAGCTCCTCTTGCTCTCTCTGAGCTCCCTCTGCTCTCTCTGAGCTCCCCCAGCTCTCTGTGGGCTCCCACACCCCATGGGTGACCCCCTGCTATCCCGGGGAGCTCACATTCCCCAAGCAGCCTGGTAACCAACCTGTGCCTCTTCCCCAGCTCCTGGCCAAGGACTGGCCCTTCGGAGTGCAGGTCTGCAAGCTGGTGCCCTTCATCCAGAAAGCCTCCGTGGGCATCACAGTGCTCAGCCTCTGTGCCCTCAGCATCGACAGGTGAGGCACAGCAGACACTGCCCAGCCTGCCCACCCTGCCCCTGCCCCTGCCCACCCTGCCCACCCTGCCCCTGCCCCTTCGCTGCCACTCAAGGCACAACCAGGAGCTCATTCCCAAGCCAGTGCCAAGATGGGGACAGGGTCTGCTCTTGTGGGGAGCTGGAAACCTGCAGGAACTCTCTGAGCTGAAATCCTGCTGGGAAAGGCTGAGGGGAGGATAGCAGTGTGGGTGGGGTGGTGGGAAGGGTTGATGCCTTAAGTGGCTCCCCAGGAACAGAGAGCAGGCAGGAATAAAGGAATCAAGGAGGGATTGGTTGGAAAGGCCTTCAGAGGTACACTCTGGGCTCCAGAGGCTCCTGCCTCAGTGCATCCCAACATGGACAAGGACAGCTCCCGAGTTCTTCCCACTTGGATCTCAGCGTCAATTCCCCAAGCAGGCGCCAGGCAAGGATGGAATTTGCCCAAGCTTGCCCCCCTGTCCCCAAGCTTGTGGTTTGCAGTTGTTGGGCCTAGGAGGGTCTGGGTGTCCTTGGAGAGCTGGAGAGGCTTTGTTGTGTGTGTGTGAGCATGAGAGCACAGCACTGAACGAGCTCCAGGGAACTGCAGAGGGACACTGGGCAGGGCAGGGCTGGGAACAGAGAAAAGTTAAACCCTAAGGCACCAGGGTGGCAAGGCTGGCCAAGGACAGTCCCCATCCCATCCATCCATGGAGCCCTCGCTCCTCGTTCCACCCAAGAGGGTTCAGAGCGGGAGGAGGAAGGTGGGAGGGAAAGGAGCTTTGGGACAGCACTGATCTGCACCTTCTCCTCCCCTCCCTGGCCACTCTCCTCCTGGCACATTCCCACACCCGGGCAGGTACCGGGCAGTGGCGTCCTGGAGCCGGATCCAGGGCATTGGGATCCCCATGTGGAAAGCCGTGGAGGTGCTGCTGATCTGGGCCGTGGCCATCGTGCTGGCAGTGCCCGAGGCCATCGCCTTCGACATGGTGGAGCTGAGCTACTGGGAGCAGCACCTGTGGGTGTGCATGCTGGCCTCGGAGCAGAAATCCCGCTTCATGAGGGTACCTGTGCATCCCAATCATCCTGATCCCAATCCCAATCCTGATCCCAATCCCACTTCAGGAGGGTACCTGTGCATCCCAATCATCCCAATCCCCATCCCAATCCCAATCCTACTTTATGAGGGTACCTGTCCATCCCAATCATCCCAATCCCCATCCCAATCCCAATCCTACTTCATGAGGGTACATGTGCATCCCAATCCCAATCCCGATCCCAATCCCCTTTCCTGAGGGTACGTGTGCATCCTGATCCCAATCCCAATCCCCCTTCCTGAGGGTATGTGTGCATCCCAATCCCAATCCCCCTTCCTGAGGGTACATGTGCATCCCAATCCCAATCCCCCTTCCTGAGGGTATGTGTGCATCCCAATCCCACCGGAGTGACACTTCCCCACACCCCGAGTGTCCACGCAGGCAGCACCAGCCCCAGCCCATGCCCCAGCTCCCCTCCTGCCCTTTCCCTGTCTCCAGCTGCTCTCCCTTTCCCCCGCAGTTCTACAGGGATGTGAAGGACTGGTGGCTTTTTGGCTTCTATTTCTGCCTGCCCTTGGTGTGCACAGGCATCTTCTACACCCTCATGTCCTGCGAGATGCTGAGCAAGAGGAACGGGATGAGGATCGCTCTCAATGACCACATGAAGCGAGTGAGAGCAGCGGGGAGGGATCCTGGAGTTCCCAAAGAGGAGAAGGGGCTCACTCACTCATCCCCCAGGATGAGCTGGCAAAGCCTCCCAGCGGATCCTGGCAGATTAAACCAGGCAAAGGGGCATTCAGCTCCGTGATCTCCAGCCTTGGGCATGGCCCCAAACCCTGCTGGCCACAGCCCAGCTCCATCCAAGCTCTCCTGGTCATTCATCTCTGCCCTCTCCACACGTTTAGGTGTGACAAATCCCAGACAAGGGGCGCAGGGAAGAGTTCACTGCCCCCTCCCACGCCCTGGGAATGATTCCCTGGGGAACATCAGCCACTTGTCACCACAGCAGTGCCAGGGGTGGCTGCAGGAGGTCCCGTGTCCCAGGGGACACCATCCCAGCAGGGCCACCAGCAGTGATGGTGGGGAGGGGTCTGGTCCCCAGGGAGGGGTCTGGCCCACAGGGAGGGGTCTGGTCCGTGGGGAGGGGTCTGGCCCACAGGGAGGGGTCTGGCCCACAGGGAGGGGTCTGGCCCATGGGGAGCTGCTGCTGCCCTGCCCCTCTCTGCAGCCAGGAGCCCACAATGGGATTGTTCCAGGAGCAACCTGGGCTGCTGGATGGTGTCTCTGCCCTTGGTGGGATGGGATGAGCTTTGAGGTCCCTACCAACCCCAACCCTTCTGTGATCCCACGGTGATCCCACGATTCGGGACCTGCTCCCGGTGCTCATCTTCCCCCCTCCCCTGTCTGGCAGCGCCGGGAGGTGGCCAAGACTGTGTTCTGCCTGGTGGTGATCTTTGCTCTCTGCTGGCTGCCCCTGCACCTCAGCCGCATCCTCAAGAAGACAATCTACGACCAGACAGACCCCAACCGCTGCGAGCTGCTCAGGTAGAGCCCTGCAGGTGACACTGGTGCCTTAGGTGGCTCCCCAGGAACAGAGAGCAGGCAGGAATAAAGGAATCAAGGAGGGATTGGTTGGAAAGGCCTTCAGAGGTACACTCTGGGC
This sequence comes from Erpornis zantholeuca, assembly GCA_013400515.1. Classification (NCBI taxonomy): domain Eukaryota; kingdom Metazoa; phylum Chordata; class Aves; order Passeriformes; family Timaliidae; genus Erpornis; species Erpornis zantholeuca. The sequence goes on along the minus strand of VZTN01022691.1, from coordinate 167,860 downwards.
TCCAGAGGCTCCTGCCTCAGTGCATCCCAACATGGACAAGGACAGCTCCCGAGTTCTTCCCACTTGGATCTCAGCATCAATTCCCCAAGCAGAAGCCAGGCAAGGATGGAATTTGCCCAAGCTTGCCCCCCTGTCCCCAAGATTGTGGTTTGCAGTTGTTGGGCCTAGGAGGGTCTGGGTGTCCTTGGAGAGCTGGAGAGGCTTTGTTGTGTGTGTGTGAGCATGAGAGAACAGCAGGGCCCAGGGCTCCGGGAGGGCAGTGCCCATCTCCCTGCCCTGCCACCCATCAGCCAAAATCCAGCCCAGGCCAGGGGCAGCTGCTGTGCTGGGCTTTGGGAACCTCATGAGCACCAGGAGAAATCGGAGTTTGTGTCCTTGCCTTCCTCAGGGAATGCTCCTCGCAAGGAAAAGTGATTTTTCCTAGGACAGGGTGGATTTGTGCTCAGCTCTGTTCTCAGCCACTGCTCCTCCAGGATCCCAGGCTGGGCGCTTTGGGAATTCCCTCTGCTCTCCATGAGATGTTAACACATCTCTTCTGTCCCTTCCCACCTCAGTTTCCTCCTGGTGATGGATTATTTCGGGATCAACATGGCCTCCCTCAACTCCTGCATCAACCCCGTGGCTCTGTACTTCGTCAGCCGCAAGTTCAAGAACTGCTTCCAGGTAGGAATGGCTCCTGCAGAGCTCCTGGCTGTGCTCACCAGGCCCAGGGCCACCAGCTGATCTTATTCCTCACCCAAATTTCCCTGGTTAGGTACCTCTCTCCCCAGCTCCGAGTACCCCAGAGCTCCCTGCTAGGGAGAGGCTTTTGCCAGAGCAGGATTTAGGATGAGCCAAAAATTCCCTGTTTTTCTGGAATGGGAACATCCCCACAAAGCATCAGAGCAGGGGCTGGGGCTGCTCTGAGCACGAGATGCTGGGAGATAATTATCAGGAGTAGTGAAGCCCTGAGAAAGAAAGGGAAGGAGATGGGGATGGGATGGGATGGGATGGGATGGGATGGGATGGGATGGGATGGGATGGGATGGGATGGGATGGGATGGGATGGGGATGGGATGGGATGGGAGTTGAGCCCAGCTGAGCATCCCCTGTACTTTCTGCCCCCCAATGATGAGAACACACAACTACAAAACCGCCCCAAATTTCGGTATCCTCAATTCCCATCCTCCCAGCAGAGCTGCCAGGCTCAGCAATCCCCAGCCTGGGAACATTTCCTCCTCCTTCCCCGCATCCCTCACGTGTGACCTCTCCCCCCTCGTGTCTCCCCAGTCCTGCCTGTGCTGCTGGTGCCAGCGGCCAGCCCTGAGCATCTCCCCCACGGACGAGAAGGGATCTGTCGGCAAGTGGAAAGCCACGGGGCAGGAGCTGGGGCTGGACCGGAGCAGCTCCCGCCTGAGCAACAAGTACAGCTCTTCCTAAACCCCTGTCCCTGAGGGGACCCAGGGCTGGGACAGCAGGACCCCTCCCACCCCATCCCAGGCTTTTCCTGGCTGGGCCTGAATCAGCTTTGCCTTCGTGTCCTCACCCACCTGGAAGGAGCTGGAGCATCTCCCCGGGCCCAGCTCCAAACCCAGCCCCGGATCCCCAGAATGCAGGGAACGGGACTGGGATCCTCACAGGATTCTTCATTTCCTTGCAGGAAAACCAAGGCACCTCTGGCCACCTGCCTCGGGGTGGGAGGCGGTGTGGGAAGGGAAGGAAGGGTGGTGTGGTCACTCTGAGGTGGATGTGGGGTGAGGAGGAGAGGGAGAGTGACAATTGCCAGCTCCAAGAGCCAACAAAAGCTTGGACAAATCCCTGTGAGGAACAGAGACGTCCTCGTGCTCACCTGCAGGTGGGAAAGGCAGTGGGGAAAGTCCAAACTCAGCTGGGAGAGCCACTAGAACCAACCAAAATATGGGAAAGAGCTTCCTCGGATTTATTATTGGCAGTAACTCATCCCCCAGGTGATTTCCCAGCAGTGCCCAAGGCCAGGCTGGAGGGGGCTTGGAGCAGCCTGGGACAGTGGAAGGTCCCTGCCCATGGCAGGAGTGGAATGAGAGGGAGTGAAGTTCCCTCCCAACCCAAACCAGGCTGTGATTCCAACCCATGTGATCCCACGTGACTGCGAATCCACGTGCTTCCATTCTAACAATCATTCTTGCCAAAACTTTCAGGAAAATGACATGAAAAGGTTGTATTTACCAAGTTTTTGATCATTTTTTGTTGGTTTTCCCACATCTCTCCTTTCCCTCTCTCTTCCTTCTTTCCCCCTTCTACCTTGTCATGGAAAAAAACGGAGAGAGGAAAAGGGGAGAAGAGATGAGACCTGCAATTAAAACATTTTCCAGGTGCTGGGGTGGATTTTTTTAGCTTAACTTTCACTGAAATGTAATGTTTTGCAAATAAATCATAAAGACAAACGGGTTTCAAGGAAAACAGAGACTGAGGAGTATCAAGACCAGCCAATTTTCCATGAATTTCCCAACATGTGGAGCAATCTGTGTCCATGTTCTATGACCTTCCATCCCTGTGCTGAACAGGACACAGCATCAGCTCTGCAGCATCTAAATTAATAAACTTTATTATTAAAGAAAATACATTTTGCATCAAAGTCATAAAAAACCAACCAAACAAAAAACAAACCCCAAACCCAAAGCACCTTGTGTGGACACAGGGAACTCAACACACAGAGGTTACACATCCATGGGCATCCCAAAGGCTACTGCATCTCCTCCTCCTTCTGTGCCCTGAACTCCTTCACGCTCCTCTGAAACAAGAGCCAAGGACAAATGTCCCCAGTCTGTCCCTGGTGGAGCACAGAGCCACTGCCCTGCTGTGCTGGGGCTCCTCTGCCTGGAGCCTGGGGAGCTGGGACAGAGCTCCAGGTGCTTTTGGGAGTGACTGGGGGAAAGGGAGCCAGGCCACCCCATGGAGCAGAGCCTGCCCCAAAAAACTCCCAGGTTTGCCTGCCAAAGGTGTCTCCAACACCGGCTCAGCCTCCCCCCTCTGGGATCAAGGGACAGAACAGACCCTGAGCTCCCCAGGAATGGCCCAAGGGACAGACCCTGAGCTCCCCAGGGACGGCCCAAGGGACAGACCCTGAGCTGCCCAGGAATGGCCCAAGGGACAGACCCTGAGCTCCCCAGGAATGGCCCCAGGGACAGACCCTGAGCTCCCCAGGAATGGCCCAAGGGACACAAGAGACCCTGAGCTCCCCAGGAATGGCCCAAGGGACACAAGAGACCCTGAGCTCCCCAGGAATGGCACAAGGGACAGACCCTGAGCTCCCCAGGAATGGCACAAGGGACAGACCCTGAGCTCCCCAGGAATGGCCCAAGAGACAGACCCTGAGCTCCCCAGGGACAGCCCAAGGGACACAAGAGACCCCAGGAATGTCTCACCTCAAAGGTGTTGAGCACGTGTTGGCAAACTCCCATCAGGTCCTTGAGCCCTTTCCGGAAGGGCTCCACAGCAGGAAGGGCCCCTGTGGGAAAAGACCATCAGGGACACTGGAGGAGGCTTCCCAAGGCCAGTCCTTCCCTCCCCAGGGGTGTGCCCCCTCCCCACAGCTCGGGGCTGCTGGGGCAGAATCCTGTGAGGCTCAGCACAGGAGCTCAGCCCTGCAGAGGGCAGGGACCAGGGCTTTTCTCTATTTAATGGACTCCTGGTGGGAAGCTGGCACCAGCAGAGGGAATCCCATGAGAACAGGGCCCTGAACATGGAGGGACAGCCCCAGCCTCACCTCTGGTCTGGATCCTGAAGTTGATCTTGCTTTCCGAGGGGTGTGTGATGCAGTAGCCACAGAACTCCACGTCAGGGCTGCAGGAGGGCACAGAGGAGAGGGAGCAGTGAAACCCAGGCCAGTCCAGGGCAAACCCCGGGGAAGGCAGAGGCTCAGGGCACCCCAGACCTGCTGAGGCTCTGGATGTGTCTAGAATGGCTGAGGGGAGGGATGTGCTGAGGGGAAACTCCCTGTGTGACCTCATTCCCTCACTCCCACCTCTCCTGAGCTGAGTGCAGCTCTGCAGGGCACAGACACGGCTGGCACCGTGCTGGCACCACAACAGGGCCAGCTCCGAGGATCCAAACTTGGAATCCTGGATGCTTGGGACTCTCCCTGTAGCCAAACCTGCTCTGCTGGGAGGAAGAGGCTGAGAGGTCCAGGGCACTGGGGGAGTTCCCAAAGCACTGCAGGGCCTCTGCCTGCAGCTGAGCTGGGTGCTGGAGCTTTGGGCCCTTCCTGCCCAGCAGCTTTGCTTGTGTTGTCCCAGTGATTTATCAGAGGGACCTTAAAGCTCATCCCATTCCACCCCCAGCCATGGGCAGGGACACCTTCCACTATCCCAGAGTGCTCCCAGCCCTGTCCAGCCTGGCCTTGGGCACTGCCAGGGATGGCACTCACTTCTTCATGACCATGTAGCGCAGGGAGTTGCCCAGGGTGTGATCCTCGTCGTGCAGCACGAAGGTGACGCAGTTCCCATCTGTCCCATCCGCCTGGATCTGCCACCAGCGGGAAGAGAAGGGAAGCTGTAACCTCCCTGAGGTCAGGGACACCTCAAGGGCGAGGGTCAGCTCCCCTGCTCAGCTCCCCAGAGTAACTGGGAGGGCTGTAGGCCTGGCTGAGGCACCTCTGGTGCTGCTTTGGGACCAAAACACTTTCACAGAGGAGGGAAAGCTCCACATCTGCACCTCCAGATCAGCTTAATCCTCTACCTGCTGCTGTTGCCCACGGGAAGACCTCAAACCCCTGAACTTCATTAAACTGAGCCAAAAGGTTCCCTGCTGTCCCTCCTGTCTCAGGGGACACCCCTTGCTGTGCTCAGCCTCACTCCCTCCCCCACGGGCACCGCGGCCGAGTGGGCACTCCATGCCAGGGAGAGCCCCGTGGTGTCCAGGGGGGTCTGGGGGTGACACCTGGGGGGTTTGGATGCAGGAATGGAGGGAAAGGCAGGAGGGATGGAGCACCAGGGTGGGAGCACAGGGATCGGGGCTGTGCCCCACTGCCAGGACGAGGCAGCAGCCCCGGGACAGAGCCGGGGGTCCCTCGGAGCCATCCTGGCACGGTTTGTGCTGGTGCTGATGCCACATGGGGAGGGTGCCCTGCCGCTAAACCAGGCTTGGGAAGGACAGGATCACGGAACCATTGAGGTGGGAAAAGCCCTCCGAGCACCAGCATTCCCCAGCACAACCCGCGTCCCACGTGCCACATCCACATGGCTTTTAAATCCCTCCAGCGATGGGCACTGTCCCACTGCCCTGGGCAGCCGTGCCAGGCATGCACAGCCCTTCCCATGCCACATTTCCCCCTGACAGCCCACCTCACCCTCCCCGGGCACAGCGTGAGGCTGCTTCTCCCCGGGAGCTGAGCCCTGCCAGCGCATCCCTCCCGATCCCCATCAAACCCTTCTGGCTGGGAGGTTCGGGCTCCATCGCCTCTCCCGCATCCCTGGCGGGGGCAGCAGGGAGAGGAGAGTGCTGCTGTCAGCCAGCAGTGCCCAGCTGTGCTCTGAGCAAGGGGAACAGGGAGAGGAGAGTGCTGCTGTCAGCCAGAGGTGCCCAGCCGGGCTCTGAGCAAGGGAACAGGGAGAGGAGAGTGCTGCTGTCAGCCAGAGGCGCCCAGCTGTGCTCTGAGAGAAGGGAACAGGGAGAGGAGAGTGCTGCTGTCAGCCAGAGGTGCCCAGCTGTGCTCTGAGAGAAGGGAACAGGGAGAGGAGAGTGCTGCTGTCAGCCAGCAGTGCCCAGCTGTGCCCTGAGCAAGGGCAGCCCCGCTCATCCCCTCCCGGCACCGTCCCCTGCCCTCCCCGGGTCCCCACGCCAGATCCCCTTTCCCTCTGCCACTCTCAGGGACTCATGCCTCATCCTGGGCAGGAATTCCGTCTGTCACGGGGCTCGGGTGGGAATAAATGGCATTTAAAAGCTGCTTTGGGCACAGGACGTGAGCGCCGGGCTGCCAGGGTGAGCCCTCCGTCCGGCAGAGCCCGGCAGGCCATGGAAGCAGGGTTTGTCCAGCAATGGTCCCAGCATTGTCCAGCTGGAACAGCTGCAGTTGAGCTCGCACTGGCAGGAGTTAATTAATTAATTACGCTGCTCCTCCTCATCGCCGAACAGCCACTTCTGAATGGTTCCCGATCCCGATCTGGACCCCGACCCCGATCCCGATCCCGATCCCGATCCCGATCCCGATCCCG
>VZTN01022691.1:128866-159663 GCA_013400515.1 Erpornis zantholeuca | reverse complement strand
GTTACTGATGTGTTACTGGGGTGTTACTGGGGTGTTACTGGGGTGTTATTGGCGTATCATTAGTGTGTTACTGGGGTGTTATTGATGTGTTATTGGTGTGTTACTGGTGTGTCATTAGTGTGTTACTGGCCTGTTCCTGGTGTGTTATTGCCGTGTTACTGGGGGGTTANTGGTGTGTTATTGGTGTGTTACTGATGTGTTACTGATGTGTTACTGGTGTGTTACTGGGGTGTTACTGGGGTGTTATTGGCGTATCATTAGTGTGTTACTGGGGTGTTATTGATGTGTTATTGGTGTGTTACTGGTGTGTCATTAGTGTGTTACTGGCCTGTTCCTGGTGTGTTATTGCCGTGTTACTGGGGTGTTATTGGTGTGTTACTGGGGTGTTATTGATGTGTTATTGGTGTGTTACTGGCCTGTTCCTGGTGTGTTATTGCCGTGTTACTGGGGTGTTATTGATGTGTTACTGATGTGTTATTGATGTGTTACTGATGTGTTATTGGTGTGTTATTGATGTGTTACTGGCCTGTTACCCGGGGCATTACTGGTGTGTTATTGGTGTGTTACTGGGGTGTTATTGGTGTGTTATTGATGTGTTACTGATGTGTTATTGGTGTGTTATTGATGTGTTACTGGCCTGTTACCAGGGCCATTACTGGTGTGTTATTAGTGTGCTCCTGGCCTGTTCCTGGGGTGTTATTAGTGTCTTACTGGCCCATTACTGGGATGTCACCCATGTGTTACCGCCCTGTTCCTGAGGTGTTCCTGGTGTGTCAGGGACGCATGTAGCACTGCATGGCTTAATTGGTTAATTAATTAATCCTAGGTGTGCTGGCAGGGGGTGCGGGGAGGCTGCAGGGGAGTTGGGCTCTGCTCCAAAAGCAGCGACAGGATGAGGCTGTGCCAGGGAGGTTCGGGTGGGATATTGGGAATGTTTGGCCTGGAAAAGGCTGCCCAGGGCACTGGTGGACTGCCCATCCCCGGGGGGATTTAAAGCCACATGGATGTGGCACCTGGGGACAGGGGTTAGGGTGACCTCGGCAGCGCTGGGGAATGGTTGGACTCGATGGTCTTGGAGGGCTTTTCCAGCCTTAACAATTCCCTCATTCCAGGCTTTGGAGCCGCGTTCCCTTTTTTGCACGGGTTCCCTCTTTAGAGAGCTGCTTACTCAATCCCCGCCGTGTTCTGTGTCCTTGCCCCGCTCCAAACCCTGGAGTGCTGCTTCCAGGAAGGGTGATGGCTCTGGAAGACCTCGTGGCTTCATTTCCTTGGTGATTTGTTGCCGTAGTGATGCACTGGGGGAACCTGAAATAAACTCCGTGAAAACTTGAAGCTGGACTTGGGCTAAGCTGCAGCACAAATGTCACAATTCTCAGGCTCGAAATGAGCAGGGGAACCCCGGGGCTTGGCGGTGGAATGTTCAGTAATGAAACAATGATTTTTCCAGCTGCCCAGCAGAGCTTAAAGGGAAGGCCGGGCTGCTTTCTGCTGAGCTCACCCTGCTCAAACGATCTCTTTATTGCAGCAGTTTGCAACTCGCTGGGTTGCAACACCTCCCCTTGTTGGGTGCTTAAACAGCAGCGTGGTTTGCTTTGTGTAAGAGGATTTCTGGAAGTGCAGGCAGGGACCTCCTCCACGGCTCCCTGGCACCGAGCTGGGAATCTGCAGAGCCAGAAGAACCTCTGGAAAACAGTGAATCATCCTTAGAGGAACTCGAAACGTCGTGTTGGGGACCGAGCCCATGTTTCTGATGTTCCTCAAGAGGCTCTTCTGTGCCTTTTCTCTGTGCCCTTGTATTGGGAAGGAATTCCTGGCAGGGAGGGTGGGGAGGTGCTGAGATAGAATTCCCAGAGAAGCTGTGGCTGCCCCTGGATCCCTGCAAGTGTCCCAAGTCCAGGCTGGATGGGGCTGGGAGCATCCTGGATAGTGGAAGGTGTCCCTGCCCATGGCAGAGGTGGAACGGGATGAGCTTTAGGGTCCCTCTAACCCAAACCCTTCTGTGTTTCCAGGATCCTCCAGTCCCCAGAGGGCCCTCAGGCAGCAGCTCGTGCATCTTGCAGTGTCTTTTTTGGAAGGTTTGAGCTTGGCTCCTTCCAGCTGTAGTATTGTGTAATGCTGTAAGTTTAGGTGGCAAACAGCTCTGCAGAGGTTGATTGAGATGGGCTTCACTCCTGACTCTTGTCAGTGCTGAGCAGGGACATTCTCCAGCAGTTTACAGATCTGTGGTGCTTACAGGACTGGTGGAGGGCTGCTCAGGGACAGAAGTGCTCCTTGCTAATCTCTTTTCCTTCCTCTAACCCGTCCTGCTCAAAGCTGGGGCTGGCATTGCTGCAGAGCTCTCGTGTCCTGAGCGCAGCGAGGGCCAGGAATTCGGGGAGTTATGTAGGTTAAAGTAGGTAGGTTAAAAGCACTGAGAATACATAAAACTATAAAAGAAAAGCAAAAAATCATCCTGGCATCAGCCCAGGTGAGCCCTGCTGGGGTGGTGGTGGTGGTGGGACCTCCCCACACAGCCTTGCTAATCCAGAGGAGATCCCCAGTTCCCACCAGGGGGGTGGAAAGCCTGGCTGGGCAGAGCCTGTGCTGGGATCCAGCAGCCCAAGCTGCACTCCTGCTCCGTGGCTGTTCCCAGAGGTGTCCTGGGCTGTTGGAGACAGGTCTGTGATCTCTCCAGATGTTTCTGGGCACAGAACAGAGCAGGCAATAAACAGGGCCTAAGTGTGAAGTGAAAAATGAGATTTTTGGGTTTTGCAGGGTGCAAAGTCGCCCTAAGTCCTTGCTAAGCAGAAAAGAGGTTTAGGGATGAGCAGGGCAGCTGTCCCAGCAGGGCTCTGACATGTGCTCAGTGCCTCTGGCACTGGATTAATGTGCTGATACTTGAGCTGATTAAGAGTGTCCCTTTCTGTGGCAGCAGGGCTGTGCTCCCAGCTCTGGAGACCGATGGAATCTCACAGGGGCTTGGGTTGGCTTGGGAAGGGAGCTTGAAGCTCACCCAGTTCCAACATCTCCCACTGTCCCAGGCTGCTCTGAGCTCTGGCCAGCCTGGCCTTCCAGGGACCCAGGGGCAGCCACAGCTTCTCTGGGCACCCCCAGTGCTCCACCAGCCTCACAGGGAACAGTTTCTTCCATATATTCAACCTAAATTTCCTTCTTTCAGTTGGAAGCTGTTCTGCCCTGTCCTGTCAGTGCAGTTCCTGGTGCAGAGTCCTTCTCTTGCTTCCTTGTCCACCCCTCAGGCACTGGAAGGGGCTCTGAGGTGCCCACTCAACTTTCTCTCGCCCTCCCCAGCTCTCTGTGCCCTGGCTGGGTGGATCCATGTGCAGCTGAGGATAAAGGATCAGTTTGCAGAGGTTCTGCCTGCTTTGAGCAGGGCAGATTTGAGAGCTGGGATTTGAGCTCTGGGTCATGGAAGGGAATGTTCCGGTGGGACTGAGCTCGGGGCAGAGGTTTTGGGGCAGCCTGGGAGCAGTTGGAGCCCTGGGCTGTGTCACAGCTGTGCCACTGTCACTGCCTTTGTGCTCCGAGCTGGGCACGGGCAGCTGTGCCAGGAATGAGCGAGGAACAAACTTAGGGGTTTGAGGAGTAAAAAGAAGAGCAGTGCCAGGTAGAAATCCGGGTGGGAACAAGGCAGGAGGAATTCTTGGTGGGATCAGCGAGTGCAGGGCATGGTGCTGATAAAAACCTCATTTCCTGGAGGGTTTTGTGTCCTCGTGAGCAAAACCTGAAAGGGGAAATGAGAGAGCTTTGTGGTCGTGGTGTCCTCTCTGAGTCCTGGCTACTTCCTGGTCCATGTGCCAGGGGCCACCCTGCAGGTCCCTGTGCCACCCTGCAGGTCCCTGTGCCACCCTGCAGGTCCCTGTGCCAGGGGCCACCCTGCAGGTCCCTGGGCCACCCTGCAGGTCCCTGTGTCACCCTGCAGGTCCCTGTGCCACCCTGCAGGTCCCTGTGCCAGGGGTCACCCTGCAGGTCCCTGTGCCACCCTGCAGGTCCCTGTGCCAGGGGTCACCCTGCAGGTCCCTGTGCCACCCTGCAGCTCCCTGTGCCACCCTGCCCGTGGCCAGCTGCTGAGCCCTGTTTGGTGCCCACGCAGGAGAGCAGCCATGGCCATCCTGTTCGCCGTGGTGGCCAGGGGCACCACCATCCTGGCCAAGCACGCCTGGTGCGGAGGGAACTTCCTGGAGGTGACAGAGCAGATCCTGGCCAAGATCCCCTCGGAGAACAACAAACTGACCTATTCCCACGGCAAGTGAGTGACCCTCTGGGGGTGGGGGGACACGGGGACCTTGTGCAGCAGAGGTGTAGGATTTCAGCACTTTTTTCTGGGAACAGACCTTCAGGACAGAAACCTGTGCCAGGGGCAGTGAGGGTGCTCTGCCCTCACTCACATGGACATTTACCTGGCACACATTGGCATCTGTGCCAGCTTTGTAGGACCACTGGGATTTTCCCTTCCCAGCCCCCAAAGGCCCCACAGGCAGCAGTGGCTTCTGGAAAATGAGTCCTGTGGCAAGGACCTTTTATTCCAGTGACCTTTTGTTCCTTCAATCCCCTGCAGTTACCTGTTCCACTACATCTGCCAGGACAGGATCATTTACCTGTGCATCACGGATGATGTGAGTACTTGGGGCACAGCTGTGGCCCAGGCAGGCCCTGGGGAATTTGGGGATTTTGGGGTCCACAGTTGGGCAGTTTTTAGTGACACCATCCTCCCCAACCATTGACTTCCCAGTGGCAGTAGGAAGGGAGTGTGGGAATTTGGGAATTTTGGGATCCACAGTTGGGCAGTTTTAGTGAGGGCTGATCTGAGGTGCCTTTCTCCCACTGGAGCTGCTCTAACCTCAGGTACAGCTTTGAGCTCAGCCTGGAGCTCAAATCAGAGTCGTGGGATGCTTCGGGTTGGGAGGGACCTTAAAAATCATCCCATGCTTGCCCTCCTGTGCATGGTGAGTTTTGGGGTGACATCCTTGGCTGTGCCCCAGTTCCTGTCCTGGTGCAGTGGTGGTGCAGAGACTGTTCCAGCTGGGATTGGCCTGGTGCTGAAGGAGAAGCTCCCCTCGGGTCAGGAGCAGAGCAGTGCCAGTGGCACAGCCAGCTCGGCCCTGGGCGATTCCCGTGGCATTCCTGGCATCCTCCTCTCTCTGCTCCCAGGACTTCGAGCGCTCCAGAGCCTTCACGTTCCTCAACGAGATCAAGAAGCGTTTCCAGACCACGTATGGCTCCCGGGCCCAGACTGCCCTGCCCTACGCCATGAACAGCGAGTTCTCCTCCGTGCTGGCTGCGCAGCTGGTGAGGCCCCAGCCCCTTCCCTTCCCTTCCCTTCCCTTCCCTTCCCTTCCCTTCCCTGCCCTCCCAGGAGTGCCCTGGGCTCAGAGCTGTCCCTGGGGTTTCAGGCAGGATGGCAGTGGTGCCTTTAGGGCCCATCCCCACCCTCTGGGGGGTGGGAGGCTCTCGGTGCTCTGCTCTTCTCCAGGGAGGGCTCGGCTCTTTTCCCGCCGATCCCATGGGAAGGGCTGGGTTTGGGGTGTCCTGGGTGCACAGCAAAGCTCTCCCCAAAGGGTGGGAATTCTGGGACACTCCCAGCTGTACCAGGGGCGTGGTGGGTGCAGGGCAAGGCCCTGGCTCCGAGGGAGGATTTTTGAGGGTCCCGTTTTCCCTGACTCCAGGTTTTTGAGGGTCCCATTTTCCCTGACTCCAGGTTTTTGAGGGTTGTTTTCCCTGACTCCAGGTTTTTGAGGGTTGTTTTCCCTGACTCCAGGTTTTTGAGGGTTGTTTTCCCTGACTCCAGGTTTTTGAGGGTTGTTTTCCCCTGCTGTTCTCTGTTGCAGAAATACCACTCGGAGAGCAGAGGCCCGGACCAGGTGGCAGAGACACAAGCCCAGATCGATGAACTCAAAGGGATCATGGTCCGGAACATTGGTACTGCTGCCCTTGGGGAATGCTCTCTCCTTTGTTCTGGGCCTGGCTTTGACAAGTCTGGCCATTCAAAACAGAGAATGAGGTCTGGAGCTGACCAGAGCTGAGCCCCACCATGCAGCCTGTGTGATTTGGGGCTGTTCCCTAAGCCCCTGCTTACCCCGGGAAGGTTGGGAACTGCAGCCAGGAGCTCCTGGCTTGGGGTTGGGTGTTGGGAGCAGCTTTTGGCCCTGGGATTTCCACCTGTGTCTCTTTTCTCCAGACCTTGTGGCACAAAGAGGAGAGAAGCTGGAGCTGCTGATTGATAAAACAGAGAATCTCGTGGATTCGGTGAGTGTGGGGAGATGCTGGAAGGGGGAAGTTGTGTTACTTAGAGGGACACAGGAGCATTGAGACCTCCAGGGAATCCTTCCCCTTCCCCAGAGCTGTTTCCCAGCTGCCTCCATCCCAGTTTGGGGAAGATCCAGCTCCCCCTTGCTCCCTGTGCCAGGGCCAGCCAAGGGTGGCACATTCCTGTCCTCATCCCTTGTGCCCGAGGTGGGGAAAACCTTCTGGTTACCTGCAGTGATAGGAGAGAGAGAATCACAATTTACACTTCCCTGGCAGCCTGGGCTCAAGGCAGCTGCGTGCAGATAAACTGGAAAATGTGCATCTGTGGAGTTGTCCTGATCCCAGCAGGGAAAGTGTGGCTGATTTAAAATTAAAAAAGATGAGTTGTTGCATCTAAATAATCTTTAAAGACTCTGGAGCTCCTTGGAGTGTTTCTGACACTAAAAAAAAACCCCAAATTAATGTAATTCTAAAGCACTGTTATCTGGTGAAGTGCTGTGCACTCTGGAAGCTTTTTGTCTTTCCTTTGGGAATCCCTGGCTCAGCATCCTCCTCTGCAGCATCCTGGCCTGGTGCCCAGCTCCTGTGGCATCCAGTGCTCAGGCTGGGGGAGTGCCAGGAGCTCCTGTGTGGGGATCATCTCGGAGCTGTGGGGATGCCTCCTGCTTTGGAGGGGCACTGGAGACACTGGAGTTACCCAGCAGGAACAGTCCTGCAGCCCCTAGGGTTCCAACCTTCCCTCAGGTGGTGGCAGGGCTGAAAGCTCAGGGAAAGCTTTAGGGAAAGGGACTGGAATTCCTTCAGCAGCTGGGCTGAGTTGCTGGAGGAGCTGTCCCAGGGAGTGCTGGGGTTTGGAAACCACGGGGAAGTGAAGGGATGGAATTGCTGCAGTGGGAACATCCCACAGCCCAGGAGGGAGCATCCCCAGACACCCAGGGCTGGCATTCCCCACCTCGGGAATGGGCTCCAGGGCAGGACTGCAGCTCACAGGGATGTGGTTCCTGCCTGCTGCAGCCTCCTGGAGGGTGGATTGTAGGAGAGGCTGGCACTGGCTGCTTCCGTGGGCACTGAGTGCCTCCTGCCCTGAGCTGTGTGGGGAATGTGTGTGGGAATGGCTGCACTGAGCTGCCCTGGGGCATTTGGGGTCGTTTTGAATGAGTGGAATTGCAGGGTACAGAGAGGAGACTTGGAATGGGACAACCACAAGCTTTCCCTGACAGGGTGCCCAGAGCAGCTGTGGCTGCCCCTGGATCCCTGGCAGTGCCCAAGGCCAGGTTGGACACTGGGGCTGGGAGCAGCCTGGGACAGTGGGAGGTGTCCCTGCCGTGGCAGGGCTGGCACTGGATGAGCTGCAGGTCCCTTCCCACTCAATCCATCCTGGGATTTCCCCTGTTTTCTCTTGCAGTCAGTCACTTTCAAAACCACCAGCAGGAACCTTGCCCGAGCCATGTGTATGAAGAACCTCAAGCTCACCATCGTCATCATCATCGTGTCCATTGTGAGTGTGGAGCACAGGAACAGCTCCTGTGCTGGGCTGAGCCCCTGGGAACACCAATCCTGGGATCTGGGGGTGCTCAGCTCTGCCTGGGAGGGCACAGCGAGGGCAGAGAGGGTCCTGATGGGCCTGGTGAGGAGAGGGTGAGGGCTCTGGGCAGTCAGTACTGCAGTGAGGGGCTGGGGGGGCTCAGCCTGGAGAAGAGGAGGCTCAGGAGGGACCTTCTCGCTCGACAAGTGCCTGGAAGGAGGCTGGGGTGAGGTGGGGTTGGCCTCTTCTCCCAGGCAGCTGCAGGAATGGGCTCAGGTTGGATATTAGGAAAAATTCCCTGGCAGAGGTAAAGCCCAGGGCAGTGTTGGGGTCACCCTGGAGGCGTTCAGAGAACGAGTGGATGTGGTGGGGTTTGATCAAAGGGTGGACTCAGTGATCCTGGGGGTCTTTCCAACCTTTGTGACCCTCTGAGAGGAGATGGGAGCACCAAGTCCTTGAGCTGCCCCTGCTCCCGCAGCAGCAGCTGAGGTGCCCTGCTCGAGCTGGGGTGGCTTCTTAGCCCTCAGCCCTGGTGGGATCTCGTTCTGTGGCTCCAAAGTGACTTTTTTGGTGGGACAGTTCCCCTCCAGCTGTAAGGAGTGGAGGGAGCACGGTGAGGGGGCTGGAGCCAACTGCAGGGTCAGGGGGGGAAGCACTTTGTCACCTCCTCTGTGGGGACACTTCTCAGCTTCAGGGATGTGGAAGGGCAGGGGGAGGGACAGGAGGGCATCGTTCCCTCAAGGCTTTGACAGTTGAGGGTTTCCAGGCTGTGCTGTGGCAGCTGCTGAAGGCTGGAATCCCTCATTCCCTGCCAGGTGATCCTGTACATCATCCTGTCAGCCGTGTGTGGGGGGCTGGCCTGGCCCAGCTGTGTGCACAAGTAACTGGAGCTGGAGCCAGGCACTCGGAGATGAGGCAGAGCGTGAGGAAGGAACCTCCAGAGACGCTGGCGCCTGTCACCACTGCCACCCTCCACCTCCCATCCCTCCAGGACTTGAGACTGTTTGCCTTATCACCCGAACAGACCCAGCCACTTGCTGCTCCTGCAGCTGTGACCCCAGGAGTGGGCTGGGTTCATTACTTGAAAGGATTGTTGTGTTCCTTTTGCTGTCCCAGCGCCACCCTTCCGGAGGGTTCCGTGCATGCCAGCCCCGTGTCCGCGTGGCTTCGCACCTGGGCGGGGACAGGAGGGGCTGCAGCTGTCCCAGCCGGGATGGAGCTGTCCCACAGAGGTGCTTTGGGGTGGGCTGAGCCAAACCACCGGGGACAGGCGGGTTTGGGGTCCCACAGAGCCTCTCCTGCACGCGTGGCCACGATGGCTCCCAGTGCTGCACCATGGGGAGGTGATGGTGTCCAAACGGGGTCTGGGCGTTGTGCAGGTGGAGGTGCTGCTGCTGCTGGGGACATCTCCCTGTTCCTGGAGGTGATCCTGCAGGCAGGAGGAGGCTGTGGGGTCACCTCAGTGTGTGCAATGGCTGCCTCTTCATCCTCACTTCTTCCTCATCTCCCCCCTGGGCTGGTGGCTGAGCGGACACAGCGAAGGAGGCGATTGCACCTGGTTCAGGATCTGCTTTCTCAGATGATTTCTCCTGCTGCTCTTTGGAGGGTGGACTGCAATGAATATAATTCTGTCACTGGCTACAGTGAATGTGGGGCCAATCTGGCTTGCTGAGGTGTCAGGGAGCTGCTGCTTGTGCTTCTCCTGGAAGGTGTGCACTGGACCTGCAGGGCAGAGAAGGGTTGGCGTTGGTGGCTGGTGACTTGCTCCGAGGTCTGAGGGAGAAGGGCTCTGCCAGAGGATGTGGTAACGTTCTCTGGAAGGATTTCAAACCAAACCCAAGGCTGGTAACCAAATGCAGGCTCAGGGGTGCTGTTTCTGTGCCAGCTGCACATCTCCATCCCCAGCCAGGCCTGGCCAAGGGAGCTGGAGCTGCTGGGGCCTGGGCAAGGGCTGGTGGCACTTGTGTGCTGGAGCTGATGGGCTCCTTCCCCAGGGAAGAAATGGAAACACCCTTCAGGTGGGAAGGATTTCCTTTGCCCCAGGGAGGTGGAGGGGTGGAAGGGGAGAGGCTTTTGGTGCCTGAGCTGGAGCACGGGGTCGGTGCCGTGGGGTCCTGGTGATGCTGGCAGGGTGGGAAGTGCTGCTCCTTCACGTGTGACACTGACCACAGAGCATCCAGCAGGGCCCAGGTGAAGAGTTCTCCTGGAAACAGCAGCTCCTTTGGGTTGGTCTTGTGCTGGGCTGGTCTCCCCAGGGGTGATTGGATGTTGATACCCACAAAGTGCCAGTGGCCACTGGCACCTGCTTCTCTGTGTTCTGAATGTAAAGCCTGGAGCCCTCTCCCTGCAGCTCCTGCAGCCCCAGCTCCAGCTGTGCATGTTTTAGGATTGTGCTGTTACCACTTTCATTTGGGTGATTTCTTGTCTACGTACAAATAATTTTTAAACGAAATCCTTCTTTTCCTTCTCGAGGATGCACTGAGGCATTAGTGTAAAAACATGACCTTGATTTCAATAAAATTCCTGTACAGAAAGCAGAGTTCCTTAGTTCTGTGGGAGACCTACCTTGGGCACGCCTGGTGCTGATGCAGTTTTGGAAGCAGGCTCGTGCATTGGGATGAGGGAGTTGGATTTCCTCTTGGACTTGCAGGAACTGTTGGAGTTGTTGTTATCTCAGTTTGAGGCAAAATTGCATTTCAATGGTGTCAGCCAGGGCTGGGGATGGTAGAGAATATTGGGAGCTGAAGGGAGACCACTTGGTGTGAGAACAGCTTAGAAAACTGAAAGGATAAAATGAAATTACAGCTCTGAGTGTGATGGTTCTACAGAGCTGTGCTCAGGGCTCCCTCCTGAGGTGGGACAGCCTCTCAAGGGGAAATCTCACCCCTTGCATCCTAGCAGACTTTACTGGAGCCCTGTTTATCCTTGCAGAGCCCTTCTCTGTCAGGAAAAGCCTCGATCGTGGCACAAAACTCACCATTGGAATAAAGCAGATCTACTTCAGCACCATAACATTTTATTAAACTACACTATCAAAGTCACATTGATGGCAGGGAGAACATTGCTATCAGTGCATATTTCCTGGACTAAGACTGTATTTGTAGCTTCCAGCACTTGCTGAGGAAAAGGACACTGGAACAGAATCCTGAAGAGACAGTAGAAAACTTCTACAAAAGTCAGGGCAGTTGGGAACCAGCTGAGAGCTCCAACACCTCAAGACAAGGCTGTCAGGGAAGGTGATTTTAAGAAGTTTACTCTGAAGTGGTGTTGAACTCGCTCAGCTGAGGTAAGAAGGTGCTGGTGCCCAGCAGTTCTGGACTGGCATCCCTGTCCCTGCCTGCTCCCACCCCACACAAATATTGTGTACTGCTCCTTGTGACCCGTGCTGACACCTGGCTACAACTGCTCAAAGTGTTCTACAGTTATAAAAACCTGCTGCAGCTCTAGACCAAACAATAAAAAGTAGCAGAAATACATTCTATACAGAAGTTAAAAAAAAAACCAACCAAACAAACAAAAACCAAACAAACCCAGTTGAGTTTCAGACAAATATTAGAATACATCAGGTTGGGTTTAAAAAGTCTCCATTCTAACACCTATATGTCACTATTTCTACTCTCCACCAGCTCTGCCACAGCACCAGCTCCGAGCTGCTTCTGGCACAGAGCACACCCCGAGCCTGGGCAGCACCCCAGGGAGGTGCAGGCAGGGTGTGGATGAAATAAGGCTTTTTCTGTCTTCCTGGGAAGACTCGGGGTGCAGGGGAGTGAGGAGCTGTCTGTCCCAGCTCCTGGCAGAGCAGAGGGAGGTGCTTGGTGTGGAGAGCACAGCGTGAGGGATATGTACAGCAGTCTGCAGGGACAGGGGCTCGTGTCCCTCTGAGGTCATGCCCAGCCAGCTGGGATCTGCTCCACGGAGGTGCTTCGGGGTGTCAGTAGCACCCATCCTTCCAGGAGTCGTCCTCGGGGGCCTGGGGGGTCTGTGCTGCCTGGAGGAACCTGGAGGGACAAAACAACTCATCAGGGACAGCTCCAGGCAAAGCCCTGCAGTGGACACAGGTTTGGGTTGCCAGCATCTCCCTGCCCTGGGTGAAGTGCTGCTCTCACACCCTGAGCACCAGCAGCACCAGGCTGAGGCACTTTGAGGAAATTCAGTGATTTTTACTGGGTGCTTGAACACTGATATCTGCCAAATTAACACTGCTGTGCCTTCAGCCCATGACTGAGTCCAAGAGGAATATTTTTCCATGCAAACAGAACTGAACACATGAAAAATAAGCAGGTTTGTAGAGTACTGATATAAATTAAGAGATAAAAAATTCCCTTTTTCATGTTTTTAAAGTAAGTAGATACATTTCAATGTAAGGCTCCAATGGGATGTTAAAGATTAACAAGCACTGGCTGCTCCTTAGTCTGGTATCATTCACATTGTAATAATAAGTCTGAATCAATTTAATTTCTCTCCATCATCAAAGTCTGAAGTGCAGCATAACAGCTGTAAAAAAACCACCAACAGGAACAAAAAAATACAAGTGCTGGGACACCACTCCCCTGCTCTGCTCTCCCCCAGCAGGATGAGGTCACTGCAATGCCCCTGAGGCCCCACTCACCTCCTGGCCGGGGCCGCTGCCCTCCCCTTGGGCACGGCCACCCCTGCCACGGCCGGCCGAGCCTTCAGGGCAGAGCCTTTGGCCGCGGTGACCGCGGTGCTGCTCCTGGAAGTGCAACTGCTGCTGGGGGAGCCCGCGTGGAGCTGCGGCTTCCTGACGGCGGGCACGGGAGCCGTGTAGCCGCAGGGCTTCCCCGCCTGCCGGGCCGACAGCAGGGAGCCGCTGCCCGGGGCCGCCTTGCCGGGCTGGCGTGCCGAGAGCGGGGACTGCCCGGCCCCCGAGGAATACCTGAGCTTGCTGGGAGTCAGACCTGCAGGGAACACGACAGGGCTGTTGAAGGAGCTTGCTGTCCCTGGCCGGGCTGTTTTTGCTTTTTTTCAGTGTCTCATGCTCTCGAAATGATTGGAGATGAAACTTCAGGTTGCTTTTAGGAGTCATTTATTTTTTTTAATCTCAGTTTCTGCAGCACAGCCTGAACTTTGGCTGCTGCTGTGTGAAGCAGACAGCTTTTGAAGGTTTCTTACCCAATTGTTAAATGCTACATATTTTTATTTTGTTTTCTGTCCCAATAATTACTATTTTTATTAACATGGCTTTTCTAAACTATTTTCCTCCACTTATGAGAAGTCTACAGGAAATGGAGACTAAGAAAGAGGAAAAGAAGAAGAAAGAAGGAGAAGGAAGGGACAACACCTTAGGTTCTCCATGTCTTCTCCATTATCCTGTATATAGCAACACTTAAAAACTACAAATGCTCACTCTGTGGTAAACTAAACAAAATCCTTCTCACATCTTTGGTGCCTTCAGTTCACCCAAAAGTGAAGGAAGCTTTTTCCAGGGACTTAGGTCAAAGGCTAAGCTCCTTTGAGGTGCTCTGGGGAAAAACTGACCCCCAGAAGAGGCAGGAGAAGTTTCCTGACTTTCCTAGACTCCAAGAGCCCATCACCACCCTGGGGGTGGTTAAAGGGGAAGGGGAGGAGCACACGGAAGGCAGCACTGACCTGCTGACCGCTGCTGTGTCCTGGGAATGCGGCTGCTGCCGGGCACCTGCAGGTCGGACTCCAGGCTGCGGCTGCTCCGCACGGCCTCGAGCGCGCGCAGGCTGCTCCGGGCCAGGTTGGGCATGCTGTGCCTCAGCTCCTCTGCAAGCAAACACAGCCTCAGCCTCCTGCTGCTGCTGCTCTTCAACAGCTCCAAAGCGGAGCAGAGTGTACCTAGTTCTCAGCTTCCAGCCAACACCAGTGCTTTTGAAATCGCAGGATACTGAGGTTGGAAGAGACCTTCAAGATCATCCCATCAACCCAGCGCCACCAAAACCACCCCTAAGCCATATCCCCAAGTGCCACATCCAGAGATGGTGACTCCACCACCTCCCTGGGCAATTCACTCCAAGGCCTGACCACTTTAGGGAAACAATTGCTTCTAACACCCAACCAGGATCTCCCTTGCTGCAACTTGAGGCCATTTCCTCTTGCCCTTTCACTTGGGACATGGCAGAAGAGCCCAAGCCCCACCTGGCTGCACCCTTCTGTCAGGAGTCACAAAGAGCAGTCAGCTCTGAGCCTGGTCTTCTCCAGACTAAACAACTCCAGCTCCCTCAGCCGCTCCTGGTGCTCCATCCCCATTCCCTTCTCTGGCCATGCTCCAGCCCCTCAATGTCCTCTGTGTAGTGAGGGGCTCACCGCTGGACACAGCACTCGAGGTGTGCCCAGCACAGGGGGCAATCCCTGCCCAGCTCCTGTGGCCACACTACTCTCCACGCAGGCCCCGCTGCCCTCACACCCAGCACCGGCAGCTCCCTTCCTGCCGAGCAGCACTCTGGGCACTCAGCCCCAGCCCGGAGCGCCGCGGGAGGATCCCCGCGTGCCAGAAGCGCTGTCCCTGCCGCAGCCCAGCCCTCCTCACCTTCGCTGTTGGCGTACTTGAGGCGCTCCTNGCGGCCGAGCAGGGCGACTGGCAGCGCGGGGAGCTCAGCGGGGACGGCGAGTAGCGGTGGGCGCTGCGCAGGGACAGCGAGCAGTCGCAGTCGTCCTCGTCCTCCAGGCTGTAGGTGTCGAACTCCTGGTCGCTGTAGGTGCCGCGGCGCAGGGAGTGCAGCGAGGCGCTGGAGCTGCGCCGCGACACCGAGGCCGAGCTGGAGGCGCAGTCCTGGCGCAGGCCTGGGGACAGGGGGGGCACGGATGGCACGGGCACGGGGCAAATCCCAAAGCAGGGCTCTCATACTCATTTGTTTCAGTCGGGTCAATGCCTGTCCTCCCCAGAATCCATCAGCTGGAGCAGCGTCACCGCATCAGCACTGATTAATTACTGCACAGTTAAAAGTTCCAGGGACCTGCAGTGCTCCCTAATCCCACCTGAGATTGTGGACATTGCCATCGAGCTCCAGTAGCTTAAGTAGGTATGGGAGTCTCATTTACAGGGTAAATCTTTTAGTTTAATTAGTTCTGCACCCACCAGCATTTCAAAGGTGGAAACAAAGGTTTGAAGTCTGCCTCCCACGAGCACACACACCTGCCTTGCACTGGCACCTGGGTTATTTACAGCTCCTCCCCAGCCCATGCCTTTATTGAACCTTTCCTGCCTGACAAAATACATGTCACTTAAAGAAAAAGAAAACCCCAAACCAAATAAAACCACCCAAAAAAACCCCCACCCCCCAAAACAACCAACCAACCCAAACTCACTCTCTTCCTGCAGCCGTGCCATGACCTGGACGTCAGTGAGGTCCTGCAGTTTGTAGCCCATGGAGATGGAGTCATCCGAGGTGCTCAGCTCGCTGTCCACCGAGGACTGGGAGCTCAGGGCCGAGTGCATGCTCAGGTACCCTGGGGGAGAGGAGCACAAACCCTGTCAGACACCCACAAACGACCAGGAGCAGCAGGGATCTACCCCAGGAATTCAGCAGTGCAGCTGGGAGCTTCAGGTATAGCTGGGAGAAATAAGGAAAAACCTAGAAACTACAAGGTTCAGTTTTTAACCTGCAGTGTTCAGGTACTTTTCAAACAAGGAAGTGGAGGCTGAGTGGCAGGAAGCAGCTTGGTCAGTGCCCATGTGAGAAATTCAGTTTACACCTGGACTTCACACCAGTGTTTTCCATGTCAGCACTGCTTCTCTCCCAAGCTGGATGAAGAAATAAATGGGAACCTGCTGCTGTTTCCTGCCTGGCTGGATCTGATCACAGCTTGAAAGGGTTGTCCTGTTTTGCTGGGATATGGTTTATTTTAACATTGCTGTTGAGTACCCAGGAGGTGCCCTGCCCTCAAATCTTCTCAGGACATGGCAGGAAACTGTGAGCTTCAGGATGTTAAATAATACAGAGACAGAAGTGTGGCTGTAACTAAAGGTGCATCTGTGTGTGTGTTACACAAATGCACACTCAAAGTCGAGATATTCCACAATAAAATCCCATTTCTTTCCTCCTGGTGTCAGGAAAAGACTGCAGGAGTTGAAACAAATCCATCCTGAGCAGGGCTTTGCATCTGTAGGATGTGGTGTGATGAACCTTACAGCACAGGTATCCTGCTGTAATTAACACCACCTTCAACACCAATTAAAAATCCATCTGGATGTTTGGATCAGCTTTTTGAAAGGCAGAACTCCCAATCCAACTTTGTTTAGTTTGGTTGTTGCATTTCAAATTGCAGGTCTAGTTAAAAACAGCCAAGGAGAGAAAAAAAATCTGCTCCTTCTTCCACCAGAAAAGCTGAGCTGATGATGGTTTGCAAACAGAAACCACATCTGGGCTTTGTCAAAAGGGTTGGTTTGGTTTCCAAGGGAAGTCACTGTCAAATGTTTTCCATTTGAAGGTAGGAAAGCTGTTTTTTCTTAGAAATAAAAGTAGATTTGAGTCAGTCAGGCTGACAGGAAACTTTAAACTGGTGTCAGCACTTGCACAGGCACAAGGAAGAGGCACCTGAGATGAAGTGAACTCTTGCTGTGTTCTGAAAGGACAGAGCCTGTCCTGGCCCTGCCTTTCCACCCAGCACATTTTCAGAGTGAACCTTCCAGAAGCCACAGACACTTTGGTTTTGCTCATCAGGAGCTGTTTCTGTGTGAAAAGGTGCTCAGACACCTGCACTGCCCCCCAACCTCATAGGAAAAACAAGAAATTGCCTCAGAGATGTTTCCCTGAAGAGCTCATCTTGCAAAAATCCTCAATCCTATGTGCATCCTTTTGTTTGCACAACAGAGATAAGTGTTAAATCCTATTTACAGCAGAAAATCAGACCTCAAAAACAAACCTGCAGCTGTGAAAACATCCACAGGCAACCCTTTTTCTTTTCTCAGAAGGGAGAAAAAGTGCATTTCACATCAAGTTCGAAGGCAGAGGCTGTTAAACATGCTTTGTGTTTTGAAACATGCAAAGTAGGGTTTAGCAATTTCCACACAAAACAAACAAAAAAGGAAGAGTCCTTTGATAACAGAGCCAAGAGGCAAAGCATTTGTGCTGGGAAACAGCAGGAACTGCACCAAGGATCACAAACAAGCTCTCAGAAGGGTGTTCCTGGCTCCTGAGGCAGCAGGGAGGCTGCAGGCCAAAGCATTTTGGAGGAGCTTCATTAGGAGGCTGCAGCAAAAGTCGAGGCTGAGCTGACCCTAAGGTGGGAATCTTCCTCCAAGCACAATTAAGGCTGAAGGAAAACCTTTGTTACTCTGTTTTAGCTGCTCACTCAGGCACTCGCAGGGTTTGCCCTGGAGATTTTGGCAGCTGTTACCTGCACTGATCAATATTCCTGAGAGAAACCTTCCCCAGAAAAATGAACCCAAGTAACTTTAAAAAGATCACATCTACAGACTAGGACATTATTCAAGAGCAATTCAACATTTTTGCCCCAACAGCTGTTTTCTATTTTAAGCCACTTAAAATTAGTACAATTTACAAATATATACATAGATAGAAAGTAGAGAAACCCAAACCAAGAAGTAACTAGAGGACGTTTAGAATGCAGGGAGGTTTTCTCCCACACAAACGAAACCTGGGCGAGCAAGAGAACAAATGAAAAGGGGGAAACACCACGAGTGGCCATGCCAAACCCTTCCTGTGCCAGTTCCTGACCCTCCTCGCATTTTAAAGAGCCCACTGCTGCAGTGCCATGCCATACCTGAGCTGCCACAGGTTAGTAGTGCTTTGTTAGTCGATTTGAGGTGCCCAGGAGAGTTTAGTGCATTGCTACAGGAGCCTGCCTCGGAATTCAAGTTATGTGCGCTGGGAGATGCCAGGGGGCTGCAATACAGGCTTTTCCACCTACTGGCTAGAAGGGAAAATACAAAAAAGCCACAAAGGTTAGCAAATTATTGTGGGAACGGAGAGCAAGATAAAGAACAAGATACAGAGGTATCAAACAGGATTCAATTCTGTAGCAGAGGAACTTCTGGGTGGTGCCAGTGCCACGCTGCAGGGAGCAAAGCAGGGCCCTGTCCCCCACTCAACATCCTTTAACTGCTTTTGTCCCTTCTGAAGAATTCCATGAGTAACTCCTGACAAACCTGGCTGTAAAAAAGCCACAAATTTCACAGAGTTCCAGTGCTGGGCTTCCCAGGTGATTGTTTCCATCAATATCTGCCACTTCTACACCTGTTCACTTTAAAGAGCTCACTGAACTTGATGTTACATGTGTGTTACTCTGAATTTTTATGATGGAATCAAGACAGTGTTAAACCACAGAAACTCTGGCATTAGATTAAAGGAGAGCAATCTAATATAAAAACCAACTCTTTCAGTTAAATTTGTTCAGCACACAGCCTCACATGTTCATAAATCAACCAAAATAAGGCAGATAGTGAAACCAAGGGTCCCCATCCTCACTGCAGGTGGAAGGATGGGGAAATTACTCCCACAGTGATCTGGACATACTTAGGGGGTGCTGAACTGCCCACAGAACTCAGCTCTCCCTACTGTGAGAACACCAGCTAAGAAAATAAGGAAGATTCACCATATTAACAAATTTCTTTTTTTTTTTAATTTCTCCCACAGATTTTACCAGGTCAGACTAAGAAGAACTAAAGCCTGATACACTTCAGAAAGAAAAGAGGTAATCAAATACATTTCATTCAAATTTTTAAGCATAGCTGGTTTATGAAAGCAAATGAAGTTTGTTCTCAAACTCTGTTCAGTTACCTCCAATCAGGAATACCAAGATTAAACTCCAGAGAAGCCTGAGATCTCAAGCACTGCCAAACACTGTTAGAATGAAACCTAAAAACCCCCAAACCAACCCCCAGAGCAGTGACCTCACACTCCAAACCACAGGGCTCAAAGTGCTGCTTGAACTGAGATCAGAATCCTTGCATCCCCATGGAGACAAACCCAGGCACCACAAACCCTCCAATACCAACGTGGGGACTCAGCAGTTCAAGGATATCCCAAAGCTTCAAAACATTTCTTCTCTCAGAAGTGTCACTTTTTCAAACACAGCTTTTGTGTCTGGAGGTTCCTGAGTCCAGCTGGACAGAGGAGCCTGCAGCACATGTCTGCAAGCAAGTCCTGACCAGGAGAGCTGATGGAATCTAGAGAAGGTAAGAATTAATTCCTGACTCCTTTCCCAGCCCTTGGTGTCCTGGCTGTCAGGATTCCAGCCCATCTTACACAAACCTGGAGCCCATGTGAACTGACAGAGGCAGGACATGCACCAGGTGCACTGCAGGTGATGCAGGACAGAGGGAGGAACAGAACAAACTCATTTTTGTGCTGTGAACTGCATCTGTTGTGAGAGCCCTCGCAGCACTGAAAGCCAAGGTGGAAAAGCAAACCCCAAAGCCAGGCCCCAGAACGCTGCCTGTGCTCGGAGATGTCACTGCACAGCACATTCCAGGTTTCACTAAAGGCAGGTGGAATCAGGGATTTCAGGAGTAACACAGCTCACAGCCACCAGGAAGTGCTTTTAGGGGATGATAAAATGGGAGGAAAACCTGGTTTCCAAGTGACACCATTTCTTTAAGTTTAGTATTTGATTGTTGTAAGCTTTGAGCAGCAGACAACTTTTTCACCCAGGTAATAGCAGCAGGGCAGATACAGCAGGGATCTCCATTAGGATCTCCAGAGGAGGAATAATCACCACTGGAACACTCAGCACCAGGAGTTCTGATCTGGAAATTGCAGTAACAGTTCTCCACTGTTCTCCCCCCACTCCCCAGCAACACATTTTTTCCTCTACACATTTCTTACATTAAAAAACGTTTAAATATTAACAAAACTTAAAAATTCAAGAGCCTGACAACAGTAAGCTCGATTTTCCTGCTTCTGACTGAGATTTGAAGGGAGCCCAGAGCAGTGAGGCTGCAGTGCCCTACCTTGGTCCAGCCTGTTGATGAGGGTCCTGCAGGCAGCCTCAATCTCGGGGCTGGGATTATCCAGCACCTGCCGGCACCATTTCAGAGGAGAGGCTGTTTTCTCATCCACGGATTTCCTTGGAGACACATAGAGCCTTTGCAAGGATTCAAAAGAGACAGGAAGAAATGCTCATTAATTCAAAGCATACAGCTACCCAAGTAGCATTTGCTAGAGCGTAGCCATCAGTAACCAACAGTTACCCAAACTAAAAAAAAAATCAAGTTTAAATTGAGTATTATGACTGGGAAAGGAAATTTACTGCCACAACAGGAAAATGCAATGGCTTTGCAGAGAAACCCAGAGGCTCTGCAAGGCAAGGTTCCAGCCTGGGCTACTGCAATGCTGCTGGAAATGAAGTGGTTGGAATACTCACCTGTCTCTCCCTCCACTCCAGGATTAGCCTCAGGGACAGGCAGAGTTAATCATCTTAAACTCCTGCATTATTTACAAGGGATTGGGTGTAGAGCAGCATCTCCACCCCATTTCCAAAGCAGAACACTTCGCTGAAGAAAGGTCAAAGCTGGAAGAGCCTTTGCTATAAAAGCAACTGAGTATTTTACAGGCACATCCCACATGTGTATTTTTAAAAGCAATTAGTGGCTCCCCATTTTTTAACGTTTTTTCTGTTCAATAACACATTCAAAACTTGTAAGGGGAAAGAAAAATCAGTCCTTTGCACATCCAAAAGTGAAACTGTTTTTAATTCTTGCACTTCACTTGGAGAACACCCTGGTGCAGAGGGCACTGAGACCTCGACCTAGAACTCGATGGTATTTAAGGTCCCTCCCAGCCCAAATCCTGGAATTCTGTGATTCGTGGACATCCAGTTTGGCTTTTGGGTCCCCCCTCTCCTGAGGTGTTGGCACAGCCTCCAGCTGCTCCCTCTGCACCAAGAAATTCCCC
This sequence comes from Erpornis zantholeuca, assembly GCA_013400515.1. Classification (NCBI taxonomy): domain Eukaryota; kingdom Metazoa; phylum Chordata; class Aves; order Passeriformes; family Timaliidae; genus Erpornis; species Erpornis zantholeuca. Next base: position 139,053 of record VZTN01022691.1, on the reverse strand, counting down.
AGCAGCAGCTTCAGGAGCTCTTCCATGCACAACTGCTGCTTTCCCACCAGCACCTTCCTCTCCTGGTGCTCCTTCACCTCATCAGCTGCTCCCCTGACAAAGAACCCTCCTGGTCACCAGCAAAGCCCTACAGCCACACCTGAGCATTTCTGCTGTTCCCAAAGCTGACCTCACTGATGTATCCAGAGGATTTCATCTTCATCAGGCCACACTCCAGTGTTTAGGCATAAAGTGACCATGAGGAGTTAGGATTTCAGGGAATGTCTGCCTGTGCTTCAGTTGCCTCCTCCTCTCTCTCCCAACTTTTGCCACTCCTGCAGCAAGGTACACTGAGCCCTTCTGCTCCAGTTCCTCATTCTCTCCCAGCCAGCTCATATCCAACCCATAAAATACTGATTTCCACAACAAAACTGATGTAAATCAGCAGGAATGTCAGTCATTATCCCATTCACTCCTGGAAAGCCACGTTTAAAATCTACAGAAACACACAGTGGGACTCTCAGGTGTCCTGTCTGTAACAGCAACATCTGGCCAAGACAGAACATAAACAGCTGGGATATTCAAAATACTGTACAGGTCTGCCTGACCTACTGCCCTGGCTCTTGTCCTGGATCCAGCCAGGGATAATATGGAATGCAGAAAGAAAGACTCCCCAGACCTGACAGTTTTTGGGGCTGTGAGATAGAGTATCTCTGCATGCACCAGTCCTCCAAATACTGTTTGTCATCCAGGCAAGGACATTATTCCCTATTTTTTGCCTCCTGACACACCACTCCTGACTTCCCAGCCCTGGCCAGAGCCATTATTTTCAGGGAATAGACTCAGCCTGTTTAGTCACATCTCATACAGAAGCTTTTCCACACCAAGCTTTACACAAATCCACATGCAAATAAAATAAAATAAAAAAAAATCCAAAGGCTAATTTGTTTTTGACAAAATAAATGCTGAGGAATTAATACAAATACTCCTGACTCTCCAAAGGTACCTTTTAGGGAAGACCCCCCAGCGAATGTTGCTGCATTTCTGCATGGATAAATGAGCATTGCAAGCACTCAGATCCAATCAGGCACAGGAAGCAAAGTGCTCCCTCTCTCTGGGTTTATTTTACAGTTCAGACCACAAAAGGAGCAGGAAAACCATCACACAAAAAAGAGGCCAACAGCCTCCTTAGGGCAGGTCAGGCTGCTCTGCACATACTCCAGGGTAAGGAGAGAATCCTGCTCTGCCCCAGCAGTGGTTGTGCCCAGCTCCTTCCGTGCTGCTCACCCACACTGCTCTCCCTGCTTCCACCCAGCTGAGGATGCCAACACTTGTTTGCTTGCCAGAACCATGCCCACATGGAGCAGAGCTCTGGAGTCCTCTGGACTCTGCCAGAGGACTCTGATTTTTTCTGCTGACAAGTCCATTGGAAAGAGAAGCTCTCACCATTTCCCCAAACCCAATTAAGTGAACACAACTCAATTCTTCAGAGCACTGACAGGCAACTTATTAAATTTAAAAAAAGGAATTCTGGTTTGATTTCACAGCATAAGGGTTCCCCTTTTCCTTCTGCAGGAGCTTTGGGAAGGGCTCAGCACCCTGACTTCCCCAAAGGTGCTGGCACAGCATTGATGGCTGAACTAAAAGCACCAGCCCCACAAACATGTGAATATTTCTCTGGACATGACATTAAGAGGCAGAAGTTACCTCTTTCTAGACTCAGGACAGTCCAGTGACCAGTGTCACCCAGCAGAGGCTGAGCTAACCCAGCCTCACATCAGAGAGCTAAAACAGCCTTTCCTCAGAAAAACCAGGGGATGAAAAGCTAAAAACTCTTGGCTTTATTTAAAATCACACAGATTTTTTCTTCCTGGTACTTTAAGCCTCCAAGGCTGTCTGGTTTGCCAGGATAAGTGAATCCCATAAGCCCTGGAAAAGCAGGACCCATCCCAGAGCCAGGCAAAGCTGAACAAAGCCCTGATGAGGACCAAGCCTTACCCTGCAGTTTGTTCCACCAGCTCAGCAGTTTGGGTGTTCTCTTTAAATGTCTCTGAATGTTTTCTTTTGTCAAATTGCAAATGAAAATCGGTTATTTAGATAGTTACAAGGCCTCATACAAAATGTACAAAGTAAACATCTGGGCAAATATTCCCAGTTTGATGTATTGGGGGTTTGTTGTATAAATTATTAAATATGAATGAGATTTCCTTCAGCTTCTGAGAGGAAACCCTTAGATAAAGTATCTTTAGTTTCTGCTTACTACTGTTTGTGTTTACTCTGTAAAAGGGAGTATTTTGTGACAAACATCTCTGGTAAACAGTGTTTGGGAGATTTTTCTTCCATTAAGTTGTAGCCATTCACAAATAAATTTGCGATACTCTCTGCACTTTGTTCTGACAAAATCCAGGGCACTAAAACCAAGGAATCCTTCAGAGATACTATTTTCCTTTTGGAATCAATGCCACGGAAGGATTTAATAGGAGTTAATGGCCACTATTGTTGGATTTTGAAATTCCAGCTTTAAAAAAACCCAAACCCCAAAAATGTAGGAAATACAGCAACTTTCCCAACTTGCACAATGCACTGAGAAAAAGCATCCTCACAACTGAGTAACAGATCAGAGCAGTTCTAAGAGTGCAAGCCTGAGAATTTTAGATCCTGCTCATGCAGAGTATTTGCAGCAGAAATCTATAAATCACAGGAGCAGAATTGAGGCTGCAGAAGGCTCTAGAACCAGTGCATTAGGAAATTAAACTGAGCGTAAAGCAGAGCCCATTTCTGAAGACACAGCTTGGTTTATTATCCATCTTCCAAAGCACTTGGCACCAGTGCCTGCAGCAGCTCCAAAAATGGCAAACACTGCACTGATTTTCAGACCTTTGAGCTATGTACAACAGGGCAAGGAGAAGGAGACCTCAAGTAGCTGGAAGTGTTTAGAACAATTCAGGTTTATAAGATACACCTCCTTCAAGTGCTGAAAGGCAGCTGAATTCCTCTCTAAAGCATGGATTTCAAACAGGTAGTACATTCATTTTTCTGTACATATCAGACTTCAGAGAGCTGATTTTCAGATTTAGTACTGAGCTTATGCTGTGCTAATGTCAAATCTAAACACTCCTGCTGAACAGAAATCCTAACACAGACAAGGCTGGGGTGGAAAGCCACAGTGAGACAGCATTATCCAGGTTCTGAAATGACAGAAACATAAAAGGGAAAAATGGGAAAAATCCTGCAGAGAACACTCCACACAAAACCATTCTGCTGTTAGCCCAAGTAGAGGTCTGAGCTCTATTCCTAAGAAATTGCAAAGAGAGGGGAAAAAATGACACCACAAAGACACTTTGTCATGTCTATGTAGGGACTAATCCCGCTGAACAGAACACCAAAAATCAGTGCCCAGGTCAGAGCAGCTCTAAAGCTCCCACGAAGCTAATCTCCTGACCCGGCCAACAGCCCCACACAGTGATCAAAAGGCACAGGGGGAGCAGCTCCGGAGCGGTGCTGAGAGCTCACAGCCCTGCAGCGATCCTGCAGCAGCACCAGGCTGTTCCCAGCTCTCCCGTCCTGCACCAAGGATCACAAACAAGCTCTCAGAAGGGTGTTCCTGGCTCCTGAGGCAGCAGGGAGGCTGCAGGCCAAAGCATTTTGGAGGAGCTTCATTAGGAGGCTGCAACAAGAGTCGAGACTGAGCTGACCCTAAGGTGGGAATCTTCCTCCAACTACAATTAAGGCTGAAGGAAAGCCTTTGTTACTCTGTTTTAGCTGCTCACTCAGGCACTCGCAGGGTTTGCCCTGAAGATTTTGGCAGCTGTTACCTGCACAAATCAATATTCCTGAGAGAAACCTTCCCCAGAAAACTGAACCCAAGTAACTTTAAAAAGATCCCATCTACAGACTAGGACGTTATTCAAGAGCAATCCCTGCAGCAGCAGCACCAGGCTGTTCCCCAGCTCTCCGGCACCCACAGCGAGCAGTTTCCCTGCCCACCCCTCCCTGTGCACAGACAGGAGCCGCAGCCCCGAGCGCTTCCCGAGGCCTCGGCCGCTCCCAGCTCTGCCATCAGAAGCGATTCCCCCTCCCTGCCGTGCTCTGCACGCGATGTCACCGCCAGGTAGCTTCTGCCTTTCAGATGGCTCTGCCACACAGGGGGAGCTGGTGACACTCCCACAGGGTTCTGAAGGAGCTCAGGGATTGTCCCAGCAGGGCAATGACACCCAGCCCCTGGCCACGGGCAGCTGCAGCCAGCACTAACAGGCAACGTGCTCCTCGAAGCGGTCAGGAAAGGTTTGGGGAAGTCACTTGTGGTAGAAACACCTCATAAAACGACCAGTCTGAGAAAACAAGGCCTTGCAAATTGCTGGTTTTAAGTCATGTAGATCTTGTCAGCAGCATCCTGTCACGAGAAGAGATCACAGGGAAACTACGACACAGAAGAGTATGAACTGATAACACAGACAGTCTGTAAGTAAAGCTCGGCCCCAAATTAGAGGTACTGCACAAGGTATAATCCTGGATTTTGTGCACCTCGCATCCTCACTTGGTGGGAATCACATCCTCACTGGGTGGGACTTCACCAGAATTTCTTTACCCATCTCTGACAGTACAAGCAGCAATGATATCCTCCAGTACATTGAATAAAAAATCTTAAACACGAGTATAGAAGGTCACCGGACACAGGGCCAAGGCTGAAAAATCACATTCCCAGGAAACTCCTACACTGTCATTTCTTAGAGCAAACCACGCTCCTTCTCCCCACAAACACTCATTCAAGGGCACCTCACTTGCTGTGCTGAGCACAGATTCAGGCAGGAGACATAAACACTGAGCTGAAGACAGCAGACCCAGTGTGAGTGGAGAGAGAGACTTTTGGGAATGAGAGCAGCAACACTGGGATTCACCTGAGTGCCAGGGATTCCTTCTCCTCCTCAGCCCATGGAAAAGAATGAGGAACACTGGGGAACACAACCAAAGCCATGCTTTCAGCAGCAGATCTGGTTTGTTCCCTGGTAAGAGGGAATTTGGGTAACAGCCTTCCCAAAACAGCTCAGGAGCTGCCCTGTGCTGAAGTCCAAGGTGAGCACCACTGAGCTCCTCAGTGCCAGAGCCCAGTTCCATGTGATTGGTCCCCAGCATATTTACAATTTTGAGCAGCTACTTGAGAAAGGGACCTGTGGGAGCAGTCAGAGGCCAGGCAGCCCAGGGCAGAGTTACAGCTGCTGGGAGTGGGCACTGCCTCAGGTTTCACACAAACAACTCCAAAACACAACCTCAGACCTGCTGAACCAGGGGGAGCTGCACAGAAACTTCTGCAAGTTCCAGCTGGATAAAGCAAATAATTTCAAAACAGAGCAGGAATTGAGACTCCACCTACAGAGAGCAGCAAGGAACCCTCTGACCACTCCATCCAGGGAAGCAGGATGTCCAATGTTTCACAAAGGATTGCAAATACACAATACAGTCAGCAATTCACTTTGGATTTGCTCAATCCAGGCACAGCACAGCATTCCCCCCATCAGCAAAGCCCCCTTGTTACAGCTGATCCTAAATTCACAGAGGATAAAGGGGAGGGTTGATAGCTTTTTTGCTTTGTTTCAAGAGAACCCTCCCTCCCCTCCAAGCAGTTTCCTGGTTCTTGCTGTGGGAATGCACAAACACCTGCACGGGCTGCACGTGGGATGTGTTTGTGCAGACAGTTTGGGGTATTTGGCAATAAGCACAGGCAGGCACTATGGAGTGTACACAGGATTCGCTCCCCACTTTCAGAACAAGCTCTAGAACAACAACCACCACTAAAAACAGCTTCCTGTTTCAGCAGGTTTCTTTGACAGGAGGAAAAGGGAACAGATGGAAGTGATGCAGCACAATCAAAGATAATTTATGGTAACAGCACTTGCACAAGTGCTCTGGATCACCACCCTTATCCAGCTCCTCAGGGGCCTCTTTGTCATAGGTTACCCTGTTCCAACCAAATCTGGCAAGGAAACAGAGGAAACAAACCCACAAGGATGCTACAAGGTGTAGAGTGAAGGGTACCTGGGAAAGAAGGACCTCAGCAGCCACCAGCTGAAGGAAAGGTTAAAGAACAGAACTCCTGGGCACAGAGTAACTCCTGATTTCACTGGGCAGCATCCCATTTTCACTGGGAAAATATCAGCCTCTTGAGACTGAACAGAATTTGAAGAATCTCCCCTGTCACAGGCTATATAAATGTGAATATAAACCTGGCTGCTTCCATTAACATGCAAATAATAAAGCCAGTGCATATGCACTTGTTAAATATATTCCCTTATTTATTCCTAAGAGATCTGCTCGAAATGCTGTTTAAGTATACTGAAGAGTTCTAATGATCAAGTTAGAACCAGGATTTGGGTTTTAAAAGTACTCTCGCAAAGAAAAAAAAAATCATGTTTTAAATATAACCTCAAATTCAGGCTGGAGCTGATGCCATGACCTCATTGAGCTCCACTCCATTAACAAAAACTTTACCTTCCCTTCTAACAGCTAATGAATTTTTGGAGCTGAAGGTTTGGTTTGTGTTCAGCAGCCCTGTCCTTGCTGCCAGATTAATCTGGCTACACAAATTTGAAACCCAATTTGCAGAGCCCTGAGGCTTTTCCTCCCAAGTCTTACAAATTAACAACTCTAGGTAAAATCTCAAGTCTCAATTATTGCAGGAGCTGGAATCAGCCTCAAACTTTACATCTCCCCTGCCCTTCCAAGGGTTGTTAATCTGATGATTTATAAAACAAGTTCTAAACAAGGCTGGTGGTGGAGGGGAGAGTCCCAGAGAGTCGGGTCAGTTAAGGATTACATCATTGATCTGGTTCAGTTCATGTCTCTGAACAAAAGAGGTGCTTAACTGGAAAGAAACAGCCTTCAGGAACTGGGAATGGTTTGTCTCCTCGGGTCCTAGCAAAAGCCACAAATTCCAGATGGTCTGGGGATTCTTACTGACAAAATTCTCATTTAAATATGGTATTTGACAGTTGTGTGCAAGGTCTGAAAGCTCTGTTATTCATTCGTCTCCATGTGCTATACAGAACTGAGCTCAGAGGGAAAGGAAGCTCCTGTGCTTGCTGCAGCAGTGGCTGGAAGGAAGGGGGGAAAAACAGGGCCTACAGGTGAACTTATTTTTTAAAACATAATGGTCTGGCACAATGGACATAAAAATAAGACCAGTCACTAATGAGAACTGCACAGAAGGCAGTTTATAGCTTTAAAAAGAATTGCTCAGCTAACCACAGAAAGTCCCTGTCCCCCTGAGCCTGGGGATACCTACCAGCAATCCTCCTCTTCGGGGCAATTTTCCAGTTCCAACACTTTGACTTCATCCAGATCGGCGTTGCTCGGCAGCGCCTCCAGCTCGGCACGCTTTTCAGCGGGGCTGTGTTCATGGGCTGCAGGCAGGCCGTGCCTCCCTGCCACGAGCAGGCTGCCCAGCAGCTCCGAGCTGCTACTTGTATCCACAGGCGAGGGACAGCGCCCATTGCCGCGGCCCTGCCCCGCGTCGGGAGACACCTGCTCGGGGGCACTGCCGCGGCTGTACTGCATCTGGGCATCGAGGGCTCTTCTGAAGCGCTCGTTCTCTCCTTCCTCCTGCCTCATTTTGCTCAGCTGGCTGTGCAGATCCGCCATGATCTGCAACTCCTGCTTGTCGGCGATGGCGTTGATGCTGTTGTTGATCTCCGTCCCGTTGAGGCCGGGCTCGTGGTTATCCACGCCGGTGTGGATGTCCCCGGGCACGTTCGTCCCCAGCATGTTCCTGCCGCTCCTGCTCCTGGCGTGCTGATTGTCCAGCTCCAGCCTCCTGACCAGCTCCCGCAGCTTCCGCACCTCCGGGCCCACGTCCTCCTCGGGCTCCGTGCCGGGGCCCATGGCCGAGTGCTCCGGGGCGTCTCTCCCCAGGGCAGGCTCCAGAGCGGGATCCTGCTGGATGAGCGGGGCGTTCCCGGGCACCACCATCCTCCAGGGCACCGCTTCCACTGCAAGGCACGGAAAACACAGCACAGATCCACAAGGATGCCCAAGGCTTTCAGGCAAACGGAACCACACACCCAAAGTTCTGGGTTTTACGAGCATCGGCTAATTACGTTGGGGTGGAAGGTGTGTGAATTTCATGCAAATCCGAAAAGAACAACTGAAATTAGGGTTGAACACTGCACAGCCCACAGATTCCTCTTTCTGAACAGCGAGGATGCGCACCTGTTCTGCTATAAATGAGTGGAATAAAAGGAAGCTGATTTAATCCCCCACAATAGTTTAGTTCCCATGTGTTTACCAACAAAATACTTGAGAAAAGCACCGATTGAGCGAAGTCAGGAAACATCATTAACAAGGTGCTGACGTCAGACAACAACAGCGTCAAGAAAATGGTGAAAACATCCTTTGTTCATTACCAGGTTTATCCTGGAAAAGCAGGAAAAACTTGGAAAAATTTCTGTATCACCTTATACCAGAGTAACAACAGGAACTGCAGTTACTGTGGTACGTGAAAATAAGCTTAAATCATGTTTTTACTGGCGTGTTTTCCTGTTACAACTGGAAAGAGAGGGGTGCAAACAGCCAAAGGAAAAAATATATATCCCAACTGAAGATTATGTATTCCACTAAGTTTTAAAAAATAAAGCCATCCTTCTGTTCTTTCCTTAGCTGAGCACAGAAGAGCATGCAGCTCGCTGTCACTCAGGCAGCTCTGAAATGCACAAGGTACTCGGGCTTCCCAAAAAAGCATAAAGTGCATTTCACACCAGTTTTACAACATGAGCAAACTCTGCTTTTCCCCCTCCACTTGATTTAGGTGAGTTTTCAGTTTTATTGGGCACGATAATTTCCAAACTGACTCTTCACTGGAAACCCCTAACACTGAAAATCCCCTAATCAATGGTCCATGGAGCAGTAAAATGGATTAAAAGTCAGAAATCCTATTTTGAAGAAGGAGGGCAAATAGACTGAGGGGAGAGGGAGTGAGTCAACCCAGCCAATTCAAAGCTTAAAAACTGATGCACTTGTCACAACTGCAATCAAACCCTGACTTTTTGTGGCTGTGGATGTTCTTCCCTCTCCCTCTGCTGCCTGAAAATGTCATGTTGTTACATGCTAGTGGGCAAAGGAAACCACAAAAACTGCCACACAAAGCAAGGTTATGAACAGACACCCCCAGAGGTACCTCAGCATGTCCCTATTATTTAGGCACTTGTAACAGCAAGAGCTGGATACGTTACTTTAAAAATACAGTTTTGTTTTGTTGGGGTTTTTATGTGATTTTTTTTAAAATTATTTTGGTCCTCTATCTGCAAGATGTAAATTTTCAGCTTTGGCTTGAGTTAATAAAAGATACAAACAGCCCTTAGGAAGAGCTGTGAGTGAACAGAGCACGCTTTCCACCCTTATTCCAAAGCTGTGCCTGTAAGCAGCACTGCTGAAGGCACGGAGCCTTGGGAAAAGGAAATTTAGTGTGGAGTTACCAAGCAATGCCGTTCCTACCCATGTGCCAGCTTCAAAAAGCTCCTTGCATGGATTCCCACTCCTACAAACCCACGCCATCCTCGTCGGGTAGCGGCACCGAGTGATTTCCAAAGAGATCTCGGAGTAAGGGAAGAGTGTGATTTCCAGAGATATCCCAAAGCTCAGGAACTCTGGGGATGCTCCACTGGGGAGTTTTAGGAGTTCCACTGTCCAAGCGAAACAGCGGCTCAAGGAGGGGAATTAAGGAGATGTGTCACCCAAAAATCGGTTCCTTTCCAAGGGTGAGGAGCTGGGGAAAAAACCTCAGGTGAGGGGGGAAGAGCAGCTAAAAAAGCGCTCAGTCTTTGCCCACAACGAGTAAGTCTAAAAAACACCCCCCCAAAAAAAACCAAAAAACCCAGCAAACACATGAGGGGGAAGGGATATAAACCTGCAAAAGTTAATTTCATTGTGTCACTGGGGGGAAGAAATGAAACACATTTGGAAGAAGGCAAAAAGGCGGCAGCCGTGAGCGGGCCGGAGACAATAATTCGGAGTTTGCCGAGCAGACATCCGGGTGTCTCACGGAGGTAACGGTCCCGCTCACCCCTGCCAGGGCTCCCACGGCGGCGTGGGGGCTCCGAGAGATGGAGGGGCTGGGAAGGGTGGGGAAAGGGACTCTGAAGGGGCTGAGGGGCAATGAAGGCCACGGGGCTGCGAGGGGCATGTGGGGGTGCGAGCTCTGGGGGGGCTCTGAGAACCAC
>VZTN01022691.1:78711-128232 GCA_013400515.1 Erpornis zantholeuca | reverse complement strand
GGGTGAAGGAGGGGAAAAGGGGTGAAGGAGGGGGAAAGGGGTGAAGGAGGGGAAAGGGGATGAATGAGGGGAAAAGAGGTGAAGGAGGGGGAAAGGGGTGATTGGGAGGAAGGAGGTCAATGAGGGGGAAAAAGGGAGAATGAGAGGAAGGAGGAGATTGGGGGGAAAGGGGTGAATGAGGGGAAGGGAGTATCTGGGGGAAAAGGGGCGAATGAGGGGGGAAAAAGGGGTGAATGAGAGGAAGGGAGTGACTGAGGGAAAAAGGGGTAAAAGAGAAGAAGGGGATGAATGGGGGGAAAAAGGGGACGTGATGGTAGGAAGGATGGGAGTGAGGAGGAAAAGGGAGTGAATGAGGGGAATGGGGATCAATGGGGAGAAAAGGGGTGAGTGGCAGGAAAAGGTTTAAAAGGTGGTGAGTGCGGTAAAGGGAAGGAGAGGGAAAGGGGTAAGTGATGGCAGAAAGGAGGTAAATAAGGGGAAAGGGGTAAGTGAAAGGGAGAGGCCAAGGTGCGGGGAAAGGGGCGAGTGAGGGTGAAAGAGTTAGAGGGGAATAGAATGGAAGAGGGAGGAAAGAGGGAATTAGAGGGAAATGGAGCAGGTGAGGGAGGAAAGGGGGTAAGTCAGGCGGAAAGGGGTATGAGAGTGAGAGGGAGGAAAGGGAAAGAGGTAGAAAGGTTAGGACGTGAGGGGAAAGGGAGGAAAGAAAAAGGGCAAATGAGGGGAAAAGGGGTGAGTGGGGAAGGGATGAGTGGAGAGGGGAAAGGGTCTCGCCCTGTGCATGTAATCCAGAAAAATGCACAAAATACAGCTTAGCTGGGATCTCCCAAAGCTCCGCTGAGCGTTTTCGTCTCTCCAGGACAGTTTTATCAGGCACCAGTAAAACTAGCACCATTCTTTGACATCCTCCTCCCCAGCGCGCGTTGGACCCAGACACAGCCTCTGGTATCTCCTGATAAGGAGCCTTGGATGTTTGGCAGGCACCAAGGCCACAGGCTATGAGCAGAATCTCATTTTTGTCCCAGTTGGCCTGAACACCACGTCCAGCACTCACCCTGCTCAAGGTCTGTGTCCTGGTTTCAGCTGGGCTAGAGTTGATTTTGTCACTCTGTTGTTGATTTTCAGATGCTCTGGGAAGGTTTGGGAGTTCCAAAAGTAGAGTTCCATGTGGCAGCGTGCAGGAGCTGCAGTGCCAGGATGGGTTTGCCTCCACCTCTGCTCAGTCACCACCAGCACATTTCATAGCCTTTATATATATATATTTATTTACTTGATTTCATGTGAAATAACCCAGTCAAGATTTGTCCCCACAAGCAGCAGAATCCCAAGAGAAATAAGATCTTTTTGTGAAAGAAAAACACACGACCTCATCCATCACGTAGGAAAAAATCTGTGTGCAGGTGACCCTTCTCCACAAAGAGCAGGAAGATTCACCTCTCTGAATAATTCATTTGTTGTTTGTTCATGGTGGGTAGCTCAGCAATTCTTCAAAGCTCAGGTCAATACAAATTATAAAGCATAACCTTTTTATAATAGCTGCAGGTTCCTTTTAGGTGATAAGTGTTTTTAAGGGGGAAAAAGCCCTTCTGTCAGGGAGTTGTGCAGGGCCAGGAGGTCACCCTTCTGCTTTGGCACTTAGACCATGCCCCTCTGACCTTGGTGGAACGAGCCCATGCCGTACCAGTCCTTCCTCACCGCTGGAACTGGGCCCAGTAAGGAACTTCTGGACGTGGCTTTCATCATTTCTGGGCTGTGAGGGTGGGGAAGCCCTGGCTGCCCAGAGAAGCTGTGGCTGCCCCTGGATCCCTGGAAGGGTCCAAGGCCAGGCTGGATGGAGCTTGGAGGAACCTGGGCTGCTGGAAGGTGACCCTGCCCATAGACTTCAGAATAGATGGACTTTAACTCCTTCCAACTCAAATCATTCTGGGATTCTATGATTCCTAATGCTTCCCCTGAGGAAACAGTAAGTCTGGACACTTCTAAGGCACCTGACTTTCAGGTTTCAATACTCAGCATTCCCAACCTGTCAGCTCTGAGTTAAGGGCTAAAACGATACGATTCTGATTTTACTGAGTGCAGCATCTGCTGGAAGTTCAGTGTTGTTAGCGAGCGTTTGGGCTGTGAATAACTCACAGCAATGAGAGGTCTGGGCAAAGCCCTGCTGAGGGGGGAAATTGGGATTTCAGCTGAGCAGAGATCTCTGTGAGGAGAGGGAATTGAGATGCCCCTGCTCTGGCACGGGATGCCAGCCCTCAGAGCCCGAGTTAAACACCAGGTGAAGGACACTCTTATCTCCCCAAACAGGCAGCAGCCACAAGTGCTGCTGCAGCATCCTCAGGGAAGAGGCAGGAAGGGGAATTAAAGCTGACACACAATTAGAATAGAGTTTGCAAGTGCTCCTGGAATCCTGGGGAAAGCAAATGGAAATCAGGCAGAAGCTATTTCTAGGCTGAATTGGGGGGGTGAAAGAAGCAGAAATAGGCTTTCACTAAGGACTAAATTCAAACCCTCCCAAGAATCCAAATTTAGTGTTTAAGGCTCCCAGTGCCATGTGCCAGCTCACACAGCCTGGCTGCACAAGGGAAGGAAATACAAATATCATCAGGAGAGACTTGTGGCAATTATCTGGGATAAATGGAGGAGCTGTGCCCGACTCCCAGCTCTGGGAGCACTCGGAATCTTCATGCAGCTAAGGCCGGGCTGAGGGGATCAGCACCTCTGGAAAATGTTATCTTTGAGGATGAGGCTGCCTTATCACCTTCTCGTATCACACTGGTCTGGTGCAGGTGACAGCATCAAGCAGCGGGTGCTGAACTCATTGACAGCCGCGGGGCAGCGGGAGGGAAAACACCGCGAGGGAAGCGGGAGCAGGAATTCTGCTTCGATCTTAGGCACACAGGAGCTGCTGCGTTCGCCGGCGTGCTGCCGGGCACGGGCTGCTCCGCAGGACCCTGCAAGCACACAGACAGCGCCTGAGCACGGCCTGGCCCCACCTGGAATGCGAGCCGGGAGCGTGCGGGGCCGGGCACGGCCTCAGCAGTCACATCCCATTAGCAGGGACGGGGAGCAGCGAGGCAGGAGCCCCGCTCCCTGCTCCTCCTCTGTGCCGGGAGGCAGCGGGAGGACACGAGCTCTCCCGGCCCCAGCACAGCAGCTCTGCTCGCTGCCTCCTGCTCCTTCCACATCATCAGACAAAACCAAACCGTGCCCAACCCGCTCCCGTCGATCTGTGGGAATGTACAACTCTCCTCTTCCCAAAGGTTTTCACCTCAAAGGATCTTTCAGTAAAGGAGTAGCTGCAGCTGGAGCTGCCTCCTTGTCAGGGGAATGTCCCACAGTCCCTGCATGGGGTCAGCCCAGGACACAGGGAGGAACCTCTGACTGCCTCCCGTGAGGCCTCTCCACCTCTGAGGGACATTCCTGTCATCACTCAAGCCACTCTGCCTGTCACCCCCGGGCAGCCACCACAGCCTGTTTGTCACCAAGATTCTGGCTCCGACCAACACCCCCGGGACAGCTCGAGTGAGTCTCCAGCTGATGCTGCAGCAAGGTCACTGCTTCCCACTGAGCACCCCAGGAAAATCCCTGCCCGGTCACCCTGGGAATGTGAGGGTTAAATGTCCTTCCACCAGTGAGCTCTGAGCTCCCACCCAGGCATCCCCTGGGAATGGCTTCGGAAAGGGGCCCTGGACACCCACCTAGAAGAGCTTCTCGTAGCACTTGTCACAGTGGACGATGTCCCGGTGGATGAATATTTTATCCAGGAGATCTCCCATCGCTTTGTGGCAAATTCCACACTGCCAAGGGGAAAACGAGGAGGTTGGACAGTGACCAAAGCCCCACGCAGTGACAGCAGAAGGGAGGGGGCACAGGAACAGTCTCTGCATCGTTTCATTAAGGGCTGAGGATTTGACCTTTGAGGTTGCTCTTTCCTACAACAGCCGAGTGTCCCTGCAGGCCTCTTCCTCCCACACTCCCCATCCCTCCTCCTCCCACCTTCCCCACATCCCCACCAACTTTCCTTGGAAACCCTGCAGGGTTTGAGGATTCAGCCACCTCCACTGGAGCACAAAGGCCACAAAGCAGCAAGTCTGTCCCAAGGACACTGGGGCAAGGACATGAGGGTGTTCTGAGGGTGCTGCCAATAATAAAGAATTCTCCTTGTTCTAATAATTATTAAAGGACCTGAAAACCTTCTGGGGTCACCTGTGAGTGCCTGACTGCTTTTGTCCCGATGCGAGCCAAGGATCTGGCACACCCCATGTCTATCACTCTGAAAGGCTGAGGATGGGGTTGGCAGGAGATCCCTGCAGCTCCCGGGGCACAGCAGCAGCAGGGCTCACCCTGAAGCAGTACTCGTGGCAGTGGATGTTCAGGTGCTCGATGATGATCTTGGGGCAGTCCCGGATCTCCCGGCTGCAGTAGCTGCACAGGGGCTCGCTGGACCTGGGAAGAGCAGGGCAGTGCATTCCTCTGGGACACTCTGCCTCCAGTCCCAGCACTGGTGCCAGGGGGTTTTCCCAACCATCGGCGCTGCTCTCCGTGAGCAGCCCTCACACTGACTGTGTGCAGTGACAGAGCAGAGACTGTGCTGTCCCAGGGATGCCCAGACCACAGCAGTGGGGCAGGACTGACCTCAGACTCTTACAGTCATGGAATCATGGAATGGTTTGGGTTGCAAGGGACCTTAAAACTCGTCCAGTGCCACCCTCTGCCACGGGACACCTCCCACTGTCCCAGGCTGCCCCAAGCCCCAATGTCCAGCCTGGCCTTGGGCACTGCCAGGGATCCAGGGGCAGCCACAGCTCCAGGGCCTGCCCACCCTCCCAGGGAACAATTCCTTCCCAATATCCCTCTATCCCTGCCCTCAGTGAGAAAGCATTCCCTTTTGTCCTGCCACTCCAGTCCCTCAGAAACAATCCCTTTCCGTTTTTCTTGTGGGCTCCCTTCAGGCAATGGAAGCCCAAAGCTCCTCAGCTCCAGGCTGAACGATCCCAGTTCTCTCACAGGAGAGGTGCTCCATCCCTCTGGTCACCTTGGTGGCCTGCTCTGGACTCTGCCTTGGAGTCAACATCACTGTATTTGCATTTATTGTGCTGCTGTTCCACCAAACACACACCAGTGTCCTCAGATAATTTCTGATTAAGAATCTGATGAACTACCCCCCCAGGGCAGCCCCAGCCCGCCCTACCTGTGCAGGGGAGCACTGGACAGGTAACTGAGGTGGCTGTAGTTGCTTCTCTCCAGGTCCCTCAAATCCACAAGGCTGCCACTGCAGAAAGAGGGAAATGTCAGCACTGGGCAGTGATACGTGGGAAGAGAATCTTGGATGGAATCATTAACCCAGTGATTTGGAATATCCCAGCTACTGTTCCTCGGGGAGAAGGTCCTCAAAGTGCCTTCCGAGGACACAAAGAGGAACCTTTAATACCCCCAGAGAGAACTCTCCAGGTAAAACTCCCCTGGCCTCACCAGGGTCCTGGCCCCTACAGATAGCAGCTTTTCACTGCTGAAACTCCCAAATCCTGCACTCTGATGTAGGAAAAGGCACGGAGCACATCCCTGGTCTCTCTGTACCTGCCGTAGCGTGGGGACGCTGCAAAGCCGCCGGTGTTCACGTACTCCTTCACAAAGAGGATCCCTCTCCTGGGAAAACGGGAAGCATTTCCATGAGAAAAGAGCGGCTGGGGCTCGGGAGAGGCGGGCGGGGACCGCGTGTGCCCCCGGACACGGAACGCGTGCGGGAGAGGCTCGGAGCGGGATGCTGCTGCTCCGGAATAAATCCTCGATACCGAGCATTGTTGCTAAATAACAACTCCTCTAATTACCCCACCAAAACAAATCGAGTTAATTGGAAAGAATGGGATGGATAATGTAACCCTTTTCATCCAGTTACGCGCTGCTTGGAAGGATCAGTGTGTCCCAGCTCCCGTCAGGATTAGGCGCACAATGGGCACGGAGAGAGCTCCCGGCTCCCCCGGTGCCACCAACCCCTGTGGCACAGCGCTGCTTCCAGGAGCTCTGCTGCCGCTGGAACGGCCCCGGTGTTCTCAGCCAGTGTGAACTGCTGCTGGTGTGGCTGGGGATGTTTTCATGTCCCTTGCATATTCCTGCCTCTTTACAATTCCAGCCCAGAACTCCATGCCCCAGGCGGGTGCAGCCCTGGGCAGGCTGAGGGGAGTCCTGTGCCCCCAGCCCTGTGCCCCCAGCCCTGACAGGAACTAATTAGCCTTTTTCCATGGTGCATCTCCACTGCAGCCTGAAAGCTGGGATTAATCCTCCCTTCTTACATTAAGCCCTGTCATGGCTAAGGAAAGAAACCTCTTTTTTTTTCCTTAAACTGAGCACGGGCTCTGGCTGTGTCATGGAATCATGGGAACATTAATGTTGAAAAAGACCTTTAAGATCATCAAATCCAGCCATCAATTGGCACCACCACAGTCACCACCAAACCACATTCCCAAGTGTCACATCCTCATGTTTTCTGAATGCTTCCAGGGATGGGGACTCCACCACCAGCCTCAACCTCCCCTGGCCCAGCCTGAGGCCGTTCCCTCTCCTCCTGTCCCTGTTCCCCAGGAGCAGAGCCTGACCCCCTCTCCTGTCAGGGAGTTGTGCAGAGCCACAAGGTCCCCCCTGAGCCTCCTTTTCTCCAGGCTGAGCTCCTTTCCCAGTTCTGTTCCCTTCCCTGGACATGCTCCAGCCTCTCAGGGTCTGCCTTGTCCTGTGAGGGACCCCAAACTGACCCCTGGATTCCATGTGGGACCTCACCAGTGCCCGGCACCGGGGACAACCCCTGCCCTGACCCTGCTGGCCACACTGTGGGTGACACCAGCCGGGTGCCAAAGCTGGAATTCCTCCCCCAGCACAATCCCTGTGCCAGCCCCATCCTGCAGCGAGGGGATTGTGCCCCCCTTGGATCTTTACCCGGCAGTGCTGGAGTCAGGCTGGTACCCAGAGCTGTGCTGGGAGCTGGAGAGCCTCTCACTGGAACCAGACAGGAGCCTGTGGAGAGAGGGAAAATCTGTGAGCCACAGCAGGCTCCAAACTGGCAGCCAGGAGTGGGAGGGCAGGGGGATAGCACAGCCCTTTCCAGACCTTATCAAGGAGCAAAGCAATCCCTTTCTCCTTCTACACCTGCCAGAGGACAGGACTGACTCCCTGGAGAAGGGATTTGGGGAAGTCTCACTTGTAGGGCCATGAGAGGGAAGACCAAGGAGATCTTCCAATGAGGACAGGGTGAGTGAGTCTCAGAGCCTGAACCCATTCTCCTGTCTCTCTCTCCTGGCCTCCCACACAGGGAAAAATCTCCAGAGATTTCTCTGGCCTTATCCCAGACCCTGTGCCAGGCAGCTTTAGCTAGGAATGGTTTAAGAGTTGCTCTGTGCCTCTGGACCATGCATCCACTCCCTGGAAACCAATCCTCCCTCTCTCAGCTCTTGGCTTTGCCTGCTCCTTCTCTTCCTGGGGTTTCTGGGCAGTTTCCCTCAGAGCCCTCGTCACTCTCTGTTTACCTGGAGCTGTTCTGGTTTAAGCTGTCCATGTAGAACGGCACCCTGTGGCTTCTCTGGGCCATGGACATGCTGGGATCTCTGGGAAGGGACTCGTGGCTGGGGAGAGGAAGGGGAACAGTCTCAAGCTTGGAGTCTGGGCACGTCAGGGATCCTCACACGGGGTGGGAATCTCGGCTGGAATCTCCCTGCTGGGCACTGACCCCTCCCACTGCACAGCCACGGCACAGCCCGGGGTGTGCTCACTCCCAGGGAGCCAGCACATGGATCAGGGCACCCGGGGTGTGCTCACAGCCAGGGAGCCAGCACATGGATCAGGGCACCCGGGGTGTGCTCACAGCCAGGGAGCCAGCACATGGATCAGGACACCCGGGGTGTGCTCACACCTGGGGAGCCAGCACATGGATCAGGGCACCCGGGGTGTGCTCACAGCCAGGGAGCCAGCACATGGATCAGGACACCCGGGGTGTGCTCACAGCCAGGGAGCCAGCACATGGATCAGGGCACCCGGGGTGTGCTCACACCTGGGGAGCCAGCACATGGATCAGGGCACCCGGGGTGTGCTCACAGCCAGGGAGCCAGCACATGGATCAGGACACCCGGGGTGTGCTCACACCCGGGGAGCCAGCACATGGATCAGGACATCTGGATGCTGAGTAAACATGGCAGGGGGAGCTCCCTGGTGTGGGAAGTTGGGGTGCCAGCCCTGGACTCACCGTCCTGCCGGGGGGCTGAAGTCCCCGTGCCCCCTGGCACTGTCGTACCAGCTGCTCCTGGGGCTGCTGCTCCCGGAATAAATGCTCCCTTTGGGATCCGGACTGGGCCTGCCGAGGAGACACAGAGCCCTGAGCACAGGGCAGCAGGAATCTCTGCAGTGCCCACTCTGGGCTCACGGGCACTGCCGGGGTCCTGCCACTACTGAGCCCTGGCACAGCTCCCAGGGCAGCAGTGCCCATCCCCATCCGTGCCCAAAGCCTCACCTCCTGGTGCTGAACACCTGGCTGTCCACATAGCCTGGGATCCTGTGGCTGGGCACGGAGCCTCCGAAGGATTGGTGGTCCTGGAACAGGGGCAGGGTGGGCTGGGACTCGTGGGCACTGGGAACACTCTCCTGGGAGCTGAAGTCAGACCTGCTGAAGAATTAAAACCAGTTTGACCATAAAGCCAATGGGTGTCTTTGCTCACACGAGTGGTCAGGGTCTGCTGAGGGAGGGTCCTGCTGCTTCCTGCAGGGAACAGGGAGAGCTGGGGCACAGTAACCACAGCATCCTGGAGCCAGGGAATCCCAGAATGGTTTGGGTTGGAAGGGACCTTAAAGCTCATCCCATTCTACTCCTACCATGGCAGGGACACCTCCCACTGTCCCAGGCTGCTCCCAGCCCCAATGTCCAGCCTGGCCTTGGGCACTGCCAGGGATCCAGGGGCAGCCACAGCTGCTCTGGGAATTCTATTCCAGGGCCTCTCCACCCTCACAGGCACGGATTCCTTCCCAATATTCCTGTGTCATTGGATTAGGCAAATTCCCTGTGGCCAGCACTTGAGCCAGGAGCGTTTCAAGGAGCAAAGGGTGAGAGTGAGAGGGGCACTGATGGCACAGACAGGGATGTCCCCTCCGTACCTGGCTGGCACCAGGGCGGGCTCGCTGGGCCTCCAGCCCCCCAGGCTCTCATGGGCACTGTCTGTGCTGGGAATGCTTCGTTCCTCATGGCCCAGAGTGACCCTGGAGGGAGGGAAAGAGCTGTCAGGAGCTTTGGCACCTGTGTCCGACCCCGGCCACTGCAGGGGTAAATGCAGGGACACCGTGATTGTCACAGGATCAGTGTCAGGATGGTTTGGGTTGGGAGGGACCTTAAATCCCATCCAGTGCCACCCCTGCCATGGCAGGGACACCTCCCACTGTCCCAGGCTGCTCCCAGCCCCAATGTCCAGCCTGGTCTTGGGCACTGCCAGGGATCCAGGGGCAGCCATAGCTGCTCTGGGCACCCTGTGCCAGGGCCTGCCCACCCTCCCAGGGAACAATTCCTTCCCAATCTCCCACCCATCCCTGCCCTCTGGCACTGGGATCCATTCCCTGTGTCCTGTCCCTCCATGCCTTGTCCCCAGTCCCTCTCCAGCTCTCCTGGAGCCCCTTCAGGCCCTGGAGGTGTGTGAGGGAATGCCCTGGAAGCTCAGTGAGGGAATGCCCTGGAAGGTGTGTGAGGGAATGCCCTGGGAGCTCTGGAGGGAATGCCCTGGTGCTCTGGCTCTGCACCTGTCCCGGTGTGGGTCAGACTCATTCTCATGTGGAATCTCTGGAGCTGGGATGCTGCTTCCTCCAGGAACAGAGCTGGACCTGCCAAGACACGAGAGCTTTACAGTTTGGCTCTCCCTAGAGACTTTCTGCTCCCAAATTTAAAGTCTAGGAAGCAACTCCTGGCAGTCCAGCCAGACAGGGTTTGGTGGCTCCAGACAAGGAGGATCTTTTCTCCCAGGTTTTCCTATAAAACCACAGTAAAAGGCTCATCCAGTAGAAGCAGCACTAGAATCAGGCACAAAAAGGCCTCAAGTTGCACTAGAGGAGGTTTAGGTTGGATATTGGGAAAAATTCCTTTCTGGAAAGGGTCATCAAGCCCTGGAAATGTTCAGATGTGTGGATGTGGCACTTGAGGACAGGGATTAGTGCTGGACATGGTGCTGGTGCTGGCTGATGCTTGGACTTGATCCAAGAGGTCTTTTCCAACCTTAACAATTCCATGATTCTCTGAGAAGGAGAACTGGAAGGATATTTATCAGCGGGGGGAGATGCCCAAGGAATGACCTCTCATCCCACAGGAGAGGGCAGGGGGGCATTGCCCCATTCCTTACCCAGCCCTGCTGGCCTCAGTGGGATCCTCCAGCCTGGGGGGCTCTGGGGGGGTGTCATGGCCAGGGGGTCCTTGGCCCCTCTCAGTGAGGCTGGCTGAGTCCAAAAACCTAAACCAGAGATCCACAGTTGGGAATGGGCAGAAACCCATTCCCTGCAGAGGAGCAGGCTGGGAGCAGTGTGGCCAGAGCCATCCCAAACACCCCAGAGCACCAAACCCAAACACCCCAGAGCCATCCCAAATATCTCAGAGCAACAACCCCAAACACCCCAGAGCCATCCCAAACACCCCAGAGCACCAAACCCAAACACCCCAGAGCCATCCCAAACACCCCAGAGCACCAACCCCAAACACCCCAGAGCCATCCCAAACACCCCAGAGCCATCCCAAACCCCCAGAGCCATCCCAAACACCCCAGAGCACCAACCCCAAACACCCCAGAGCACCCCAAACATCCCAGTCCCCCCAGTCCTCACCTTGTCCCATCCCAGTAGGGCTGGTGCTGGGCTGGGCCCTTGGGATTCGTGGAGCTGCTCCTCTCCTCATAGCCCAGGACAGACCTGGTGAGCAGAGCAAGGCTCATCACACCCCTAAACCTGGCACTGCCCTGCTCACCTGGCTGCTGCCAGCCTGCTCTGGGGCTTTTCTCTAGGACATTATACACATATATTGTATCCCTGTCCCCATATTCCCATACCCCTGCCCCCTGCTGCTGCTCCAGCACCCCTGGATTATCAGGGAATTAAAAGGGAGTGACTGAACCCCACGGAGAACACAAGAGGAAGAAAAATCTGGAGTGCTTGGCTGGTCTCAGAGGAGATGGAGAGGGGTACAACACCAAGATCCTGGTTCATTTAAGCCTCAGTTGTCTCCATCCTTGGGGGAAAAGCTGGAGAAGGAGCCTCTTTCTGTGCCTGCCCATCCAGGTCTCCCTTGATCCTCAGGATTATTCCTGCACCCACTAAATTCACCCTGCTCTTACCTTTTAAAGGAATATTCTGTGTCCTCGATGTGCACAGGGGTTCTCTCAGTGGGAGGAAAGGGAACATCGGGCTGCAAGTGAGACCTGGCAAAAAAGGAGCAATTCAGAGCTTCCCAAGGCTTCCAGGGCATTTGTATGGACCAGGAACAGGATTTCCCATTTCCCATTGCTTTGTTGCCTGGTTTGGGTTCTAATCCTGGCTCTACCCCGGACAAGCTGCCTATGCCAAGAAGCAGAAGGTGCCAGCCCCAGGGTCCCAGCTGGTGTCACCGCGGGAGGGAGAGGGCTGGGAGCGGGGGAGCAGCTCCTCCGGGGCGGCCGCGGGTGTGTCCCGGGAGCCAGGGCAGGACCTGCGGGAGAAGGAGCTTGGTCCCGGCAGGAAGCTCAGCAAGCAGAGGACACCAAGAAGCAAAAAAACATCAGCCACGAGGTTTTCCCAGCTCCGATGGAACATCTTTTTCCTCCCTTTTCCTCCCTCTTGCTTAGCTCTGGAAATTTCCTGAGGGGCCGAGCTCCAAATCCAACCCACTCGTCCTCGTGGGAGGAAAGGAGCTGGAGGATCCCAGGCCTTTTGAGCTGGAGGGTCAGGCCCACCCCTCCCAGAACTCATCTGCAGGGCAGTGCAGGTCAGAAGTCTCCCCCCCCCCCATTCTAAAATGAAGGGGAAAAAGGGAATTTTCCACTTACTCTGGTGGGTGAAACCCATTCTTGGCTTCTGTGTGCTCAGGAAAGCTGGAAAAGAGAGACAGAGCTCGAGGAATGTTCTACAGGGACTTTGCTGTGCACCTCACAAAAGAGAGAGCAGTTCTACAAAGCCCCAGTGGAATGGGTTTTCCCATCAGGAAATGTCCATTCCCAGATTCCAGCTCCAGAGCAGCTCATGGACTGTGCAGTGCCCAGGTTGGGAATCCCACAGGGACTTTACCTTCCATTCGTGGAAGCCCCAGTGGCTCTGGGGGCCTGTTCATCCCATGGGAACACCTCAGGCTTTTCCTTCAGACCTTTGTCACTAGAAAAAGGAAAATTCCAGTGAAAATTCCGTCAGCATTTGTAGTGTATCATCCCAGAAAATCTGCTGATGTTTAATTGGGTGAGGAACAAAAAGGAGTTGTTGTCTCTGGCAGGACAGGCAGGGCCACATTCCCGAGCCCAGTGGGCCTGGCTGCAGATCCTGGATCATGGAACCATGGACCAACATCAGCAGGAGCCAGCAGCCAGCAAGGATCAGCACAGCCCTGGGAGGTGTGGGAGGTGGGAGATGGCAGCAGGAATGGAAAACAGAGCAGCAAAATGAAGTGAAATGCAGGGAATGGAGTCCTCAGAGAGTGAGGCAGGGAGGAGAATCCCAGGGGAATGAGGTGATGCCTTAAATGGCTCCCTAGGAACAGAGAGCAGGCAGGAGTAAAGGAATCAAGGAGGGATTGGTTGGAAAGGCCTGCAGAGGTACCCTCTGGGCTCCAGAGGCTCCTGCCTCAGTGCATCCCAACATGGACAAGGACAGCTCCCGAGTTCTTCCCACTTGGATCTCAGCATCAATTCCCCAAGCAGAAGCCAGGCAAGGATGGAATTTGCCCAAGCTTGCCCCCCTGTCCCCAAGCTTGTGGTTTGCAGTTGTTGGGCCTAGGAGGGTCTGGGTGTCCTTGGAGAGCTGGAGAGGCTTTGTTGTGTGTGTGTGA
Organism: Erpornis zantholeuca; assembly: GCA_013400515.1. Classification (NCBI taxonomy): domain Eukaryota; kingdom Metazoa; phylum Chordata; class Aves; order Passeriformes; family Timaliidae; genus Erpornis; species Erpornis zantholeuca. The sequence goes on along the minus strand of VZTN01022691.1, from coordinate 115,223 downwards.
GCATGAGAGAACAGCACTGAACGAGCTCCAGGGAACTGCAGAGTGACCCTGGGCAGGGCAGGGCCGGGAACAGAGAAAAGTTAAAACCTGAGGCATCAGAGGGAAGAGAGGAAATCTCTGCCAGCAGATGATGCTCTGGGAGTGCAGCCCAGCCCAGGGCTGGGGGACACCAGGAGCAGGGAGCTGCTGTCCCTGAGCAAATCCAGCCTCAGGCCTTGGTCCAGCAGCCCCTGCCCGTTCCTTACCCATCCCCATGCTGGGACACAGCTTCCAAGGAGAATTTCCCGTTTGGAGCCTGTCTGTCCTCACCATTCCTGCAGGGAAAACAGCAGGAGCGTGAGGGAGGGAGGATGAGGAGCTGGGAGCTGCACGGGGAGGGGTTGGGAGTGAGCTACGAACAGGGCAGGAAGGGGGGAAAAAATCCAAGGGAAAATGATCAGCTGAGCCCATGGAAAGGGCTGGATTTGGATTCCCAGAGCTGGGCAATGCTCAAACTGTGGCAATGTTCCCTGCCAGAGGCTGCTGCCCCTTCCCTGGATTCCCCATGGGGTGTTTGCTGCTCCCTGTCCCAGGGGATTCTGTGTCTCCAGGGAATGCCCCCAGGCAGAGCTGAGTTCCCCATGCTGCCCTCTGCAGCACCCCCAGACCCACCTGATTTCAGTGGGAGTGGAGATTTTCCCCGAGGTTTCGCTCAGGGAAGAGGATGTTTGGCTCCTGCTGCCTGCTTTGGGGCTGCAAGGGAGGACAAAGCACAAAACTGTCATTCCTGGTCAGAACAGCTCCAGCTGCAGCTGCCAAATGTGCCCTGCACCGAATGGGAATGGAGAAAGTGGGAATGAATCATCACTCAATCCATTCCCTGACAAAGCCAAATTATCAGAAGCGAGTTTTAAATGAAAGGCACTGATTTTGCCAGGAATTTCCACTTTCTGCAGTGACACAGCAATAAAAGCACCAGCACAAAGGCAGCAGCCAAAGTGCTGCTTGCAGGGAGAACTATTCCACCTTTTTTATACTTTTTAAAAATTCTATTTGTTTTATTTGTATTTATTTATACTTTTTTTTTATTCTACCTTTTTTACACTTTTTTAAATGCTTTTTTTATACTCCAGTGGTCAAAACCATTGGGAAGCAGCTGAAAATTAACACCCTTACACCTGTTGGGCAAGAAAGAGTTTGGCTGGATGGGGCTTGGGGCACCCTGGCATGGTGGAAGCTGTCCCTGCCCATGGGGGTGGCACTGGGTGGGCTTTAAATCCAGGGGCAGCTTCTCTGGGAAGTCTCCTCTGGAATCCCTCCGTGCCTGGCTGGCTTTGGAGAGCTGATAAATGCATTTATCCCCAGAGCTGGCCCAGCCAGAGATCCCACCCTGAGGGATGGATACCTGCTGCTCTCTCCTGTACACCTGGATGAGCCTGGTGCAGTTGGGCTCCTCCTCTGCTGTCCTTCCTCCTCTTCTATCTCAATTCTTTCCACAGGGAAAAATAGACAAAAGTCACATCCTTTCCTCTTCTCTGTACCTTTCCAGGCAGTTTATCCCTGTTTTCCCCCAGCCATGTTTTCCCTGTTTGCCCTGAGGCAGGAATTTCCTGCTCCTCCTGCTCCCTCTGCTCCTGCTGAGCATCCCAAGGGACTGAACACAGCCAGGTGTTTTTCCTGGATTCCAGAGGGAGCACGTTTCCCCATCCCACTGACAGCCTGAGGAGGGAGATGCCTGGGGAGCATCTCCTGGAGCAGCTTCCCGGGAAACAGGAAGGCTCTGACTGTGTCTCTCCAGTTCCAGCTTGTCCAGAATCCAGAGCATCACCAGGATTGTATTCCCAGTGTTTCCAACACTGTTTCTCCCCTCAAAAACCCCAGTGGGATCCAACCCCCAGCACCATTTTTGAAGGAATTGTTCTTCCTCTGCTGTGAAGCTCCCAGGATCTGCTCTCCCAGCCTGGCACAGGCCCCCAGCCCCAGCAGTGCTTCCCGAGCTCCAGGACCTACCTCTTGGCAAACAGGGGTGGGAATTCCTGGGTGGGGCTGCTGTGGAGGAAGGATTGAGGAGCAGTTAAAGGATTGGAGGGAAAGACTGGCCAAGGTAGGGGCAGAGCCCCCCAGGTCCTGTGTGCAGGGTCCTGTCCCCCCTCTGGGCTGAGCTGGCACCACGGGTGTCATTCCCAATGAAAATTCCGATTTTTTTCTGGGCAAATTCCCAAGGAAACAACACAACAAAACTGCAGAGAGCAGCTGAAGAACTGAGGCTGAAAATCAGACTTGTGATTGCCTCAGGGAATTTGGGACTCCCATGGGTTTTCTTTTCCAGAAATTCCATCCCTCTCAGTTAGGAATACTTGGAGGAATTCCCTGGTTCTGCAGAAACCTGCAGGGGTCATGGAATGGTTTGGGATGGAAGGGACCTTAAAGATCTTCCTGCCCCACCCCTGCCATGGCAGGGACACCTCCCACTGTCCCAGGCTGCTCCCAGCCCCAGTGTCCAGCCTGGCCTTGGGCACTGCCAGGGATCCAGGGGCAGCCACAGCTGCTCTGGGCACCCTGTGCCAGGGCCTGCCCACCCTCCCAGGGAACAATTCCTTCCCAATATCCCATCCATCCCTGCCCTCTGGCACTGGGAAGCCATTCCCTGTGTCCTGTCCCTCCATGCCTTGTCCCCAGTCCCTCTGCAGCTCTCCTGGAGCCTCTTCAGGCCCTGCAAGGAGCTCTGAGCTCTCCGTGGAACCTTCTCCTCTCCAGGTGAGCACCCCCAGCTCTCCCAGCCTGGCTCCAGAGGGGCTCCAGCCCTGGAGCATCCTGGTAGCCTATCCTTGGCTGCAGTGCTGGAGAGGTTCCCTTCCCCTGTGCCACCTCAGCAGCTCCTCCCTGGCTGCTGTCCCATCCCCCCTGGACACTCACCCGTTGCTCTTCTTGGCAGCAGACAGGACGTAGGCGCGCTCCCGGCCGGCCGAGCGCCGCAGGACACTGTTGGCAGCCTCGGTCCTGCAGGAGAGGGAGAGAGGGAAGGGCTCACATCCTCCTCATCCCAGGGCTCCCTGCTGGCTGGAGCCTCAGAGAGGCAAGGAACAACCTGCTGGGGGCTGGGGCTGACAGATCTCCTGTGCTCTGGGGAGTGCATTTCATGGAATCGTGGAAAGGTTAAGGTTGGAAAAGACCTTGAAGGTCATCCAGTCCAGCCATGAACCAGCAGCACCAGCGTGGTCACCAGTGACCCACGGCCTCAAGTGCCACAGCCATGGGATGGAGACTCCAGCAGGGCCCTGGGCAGCTGTGCCAGGGCTGGGCAATCATTGCAGACCTGGACTGGTGCCATGCTGGATCCCAGGCACAGGAAAACTGGACATGGGCTCTGTGGCACCCCACACAGTGTCTGCACCGACCTCGGTACCACCACGTGTCCCAGGGGAGAGGGAAAATCCCTGAAAGGGCCTGGGACACTGCCAGGGATCCAGGGGCAGCCACAGCTGCTCTGGGAAATCCATTCCAGGATCTCCCCACCTTCCCAGGGAACAATTCCTCCCCAATCTCCCACCCATCCCTGTCCTCTGGCAGTCTGAAGCCATTCCCTGTGTCCTGTCCCTCCATGCCTTGTCCCCAGTCTCTCTCCAGCTCTTTCATGGCTGGACCCCATGGGACAGTGACCAAGTTTTCCCTTGTACAAATCTTGTGGCTGAGGCAAAGAATCCTCGGAAACTCCATCCAAAGCAACGAGGCTGCAGCCAGGGAGACCAGACCTGTTCCTGTCCCTGCCCTGTGCCCCTGGATCCCTAGCAGTGCCCAAGGCCAGGCTGGACACTGGGGCTGGGAGCAGCCTGGGACAGTGGGAGGTGTCCCTGCCATGGCAGGGGTGGCACTGGAGGAGCTCAGAGGTCTCTTCCAACCCAAACCATTCTGGGGTGATTCCCTGATTGTATTCCTGACAGGATGATGCCAACCCTGCCTGGCTCTGCTCCCGGGTGCCAGTCCCGGAGTGATCCCAGCTCCGAGGGCAGCGCAGTGGGGGGAGCTGGGCTCCTCCCTCCCGGCTGTTTGTGCACCTCCATCCTTCCCCACAGACACACCACGGATCCCACAGCCCTTCCCAGCTGCTGGGTTAATTGGGCCGAGCTGTCAGGCTGGATCACGTCAGGATTGTAATTAGGTTTTGTCGGGAGCGCGGTGGCCCTTGGGCAGAGCCAGGATTATCCTTGGATTGCCACCAGCCCTGATCTGTGCCCGGATCCACCACCCCCCTGGGATGGAGTGAGGCTGCTCCCCACCGTCCTGGGGGAGCACGGAGCCACCTCCAGGCCTCACCTCTTCTTGTGCTCATCCGGGGAGAAGGGCACGTCCTCCTCATCGCCACCCCCGGACTTGTGCCGCACGTTGTACGGAGCTCTGGCATGGGGAGGGAAGGCACAGCCAGGGTCAGGGAATGGCTACTGTGGCCAGGGCCAAACACCAGTGAATCCAGGGGAATGGCTCAGACCCTGGGGAACACCTGCATTTTCCACTGGGGTGCAAAATCCCCACAGGATTTTGTTTCCTTAGTCCAGGGCTTAAGCCCAATCCCATTTCCAACCAGAGCCACAGGCTGGGACATGGAAAGCTGGGCAGGGAATGCCCACGGTGCTGTGCTGTGGCATTCCCCCTTTTCCCCAGGCTCCAGGAGATGCCCACGGTGCTGTGCTGTGGCATTCCCCCTTTTCCCCAGGCTCCAGGAGATGCCCACGGTGCTGTGCTGTGGCATTCCCCCTTTTCCCCAGGCTCCAGGAGATGCCCACAGTGCTGTGCTGTGGCATTCCCCCTTTTCCCCAGGCTCCAGCAGAGCTCCAAACCCACTTTCCAGGCTGCACCCTCTGTTCCTCCCCAGGGATAGAGTCCCCTCCATACAAAGGCAGAGTTCCAGGAGAACTCTCAGTTCCAGGAGCACCTCCTGGCCCACAGAGCCCTGGGAACCATGGGAGTTTCCACTGACAGGAGGAGCTGATCCCTTCCCACACTCACAGCTTCTTGTAGTCCTCCGTGGTCATCCTGTATCCGGAGGGGGAGCGGCTCTGTCCCTTCGGGGAAGCACTGAGGGACACAAACCACACCTGGGAATGTGACCTTCCCATCCCTCCTCGCCTCCTTCCCCAGGAGAGCTCCAGAGGAAGGAGGACACCCCAAACATCCCCACTCTGATTTCAGGGAGCACTGCTCCCTTAGAATCTCCTTTCCATAAAGGGAGAGGAGGAGGAGGGGGATGCACACATACGTTTTCTGTGCCTGGCTGGAAGGTGAAGGATCTGCCACGGATGAGCTCTTATCGATGGTCCTGGTGAACACCCCCCTGGGGAGGGAAGGGACACCTTCAATTTTTGGCTGGAAAATGTATGGAGTGAAGCTCAAACCACCGGTGACACAACAGGGCTGGCTCTTTGTCCTGAGCGTGGGGATGTTCCCAGCCAACAGAGCCCAAAAGAGAGGATGCTTCCTGCTCCAGTTCTCCTCCCCCTGCAGCCCAAAGCTCTCCCATCCCACACCCACCTGATGAGGTATCCGGGCTGGGGCTTGGAGGCAGAGGACCTGTGCCAAGGACAGACAGCAGAGAGTTAGAAACACAGGAGAAACAACGGCAGCAGCACCAGGGCTGAGCGGGAATGTCCACGTGGATGTCAAACCAAACATCCAGCTGAAGGAGGGATGTTTTGAAATGAATAATCACCAGAACAACCTCCAGAAAGGATTTTTTATAAGGAAAGTGAATTTTAGAGGGAGCCAATTAAAATGAGCCGTGCTGGCAGTGCTCTCTGGCTCCATTAACTCCCCAGGCTGGTGGCTGGAAGGGGAAATCAGAGGGGAAGGGAGATCCTGATTATTTTATCCCTGGAGAGCAACAGCTCTGCTCCAGCTCCCCTGAGGGTGCACTCCCAGGAAGGGAGCACAGCATGGCTCCTCTGGAGAGCACTGTCTGACAAGGAATGGGAAGGGCTGGCACAGGGACAAGGAAGCTGGGAAGCACCCACAGGGGAGGGCAGAGCTCCCACACAGAGCCAGGCCCTTCCCAAGGGTTTGATATTCCAGGATGTTCCTACAAACTCCTGCATTCCTGGAGACCCCTCACACTCCAAACCAAATTCAGCCTCACCCAGGGCTCCCCCAGCCCTGAGCTCGGAGCTCTGAGGGCTGCACCAGCACAGATCCTGTGTCCCATCCCAGCCCTGTGGGATCGTGGGCTCATCCATCCCTCTGGATTAAAGACATCCCTCCCTCCATCCTGCTGGAGCCATCAGGAGCCAATCCATGCTCTCCCCGAGGTCAGAGGTTGTTTGAGCAGGGCACACACTGAGAGCTCACACCAACCCCAGGAGACAGCACAGCAGGAGAGGGATGGGGCCCTGGTGATGCCAGGATGATATTCTGCTTTTCCTTTCACACCCCTCTCACACACTCTTTTATAGTTTGATGTGTTCTCAGTGCTTTTAGCCCCACACTTGTCACTCCCCAAGGCTGAGAACTCAGCTCAGCCCCACGGCACCGTTAAACCAGGAGAGCAAACATCCTGGGAGCCCCAGACACCAAGGGCCTCTCCAGAACACATTTGGGAACCTCAGCCAGGCCCAGCCAGGGGGAAGGTTCCTCACAACGAGGGCTTCACTCCAGCCTCTCCCTGGGGGATCTCTGATAAATATGTTAATTGTGCAAGGCCTAGAATTGTGTGTATTTCAGTGTGAGGTGTGCATGCATTTTCAGGGCATTCCACCTGCACCAAGTGCTGCACCCAAGGATCCTGAAATAAATCCCAAGGTAAAAACCCCTTTTCCCCATAAACTGTGTTTTGGTTTGAATTTTAAGACCATGGAAAGGCCACACTGGAATTACCTGTCCTGCTGGGGAGCAGCAGGTTTGGGGGCCAGGGATTCCCCACCAGCCCGTCCAGACCTGAGGGGACAGAAAACACAAGGATGTGGTGAACTGAGGAACTGCTGAAGGAGGCTGTGATGGGTTTGGGGAGAGCAGGAAGAGAAGATGGATTTGGGATTGGCTTTGTTTCCATGGGAAGAGGAGCTGGAGCAGCCTGGTGTTCCCTGGCACAGGGCACTGTGTGACATCCAGGGAGCTGCTTGATCTCCTGCCTCTCCCACCCTGAACTCCCTCCCACCAGGCCTGCCCCAAATTTGGCACTGAGATGCTGAAGCACAATCTGGCTTCACAGAACTTCAGAGCTCTCCTGGTACTTCCAGCCTGTCTGTGCTGCTCAATTCCCAGCTCCAGGAGAAGACATTTGTCCGAGCCTCTCCCCACCCTGCACTCATCAGAAACAAAGAGGAGCAGCAATTCCTTGGGCAGTGCCACTGCCTGGCACCTCGGGGACATCAAAACTTGTCCCAGCACATGTGGTGCAGCTGCAGAGTGGAGTGCCCGGAGAGCTCCGGCAGGGTTTGGGTGGGATTGCTGGGACACCCGTGCAGGGCCAGGGGCTGGGTCAGCGATCCAGGTCCCCTCCAGCTCAGGGAATTCTGGTGAGGTAAAGGGAGGGAGAAGGGAATGTTCCTGTGGCCACGCTTACGGGGGACTGCTCTTCTCCTCGTCCGAGTCGGAGTTGTGGTGCTGGATCCAGCTCTTGTCCCCTCGCAGCGTGGTGCGAACCTTCATCTGCCGGATGATCCTGCGGCGATCCTCGTCCGAGGGCGGCATCAGCCCTCCTGGGAGAGCAGGGAAAGGGAGGGAAGGAGCCACAGGGTCAGCAGGGCAGATGGGATCTATCATGGAGCTCTCTCCTCTCTGTCAGAGATCCCAGCCCTGCTGGGACTTTGGCCAGCTCTGATGGAAGATGGGGACATGGCCACCCAGAGCTCGGATCAGCTCATCCCACGGGATCACAGAGGGTCAGGCAGGGTTTTCACACCTCAGTGAAACACCTCTGACATTCCAGCAGATCCAGCTGGGCAGAGGAAACGAAGGAAAACCAGGAGAGGGAGGAATTACCTTTGGTGACACCCAGGGACATCATGGTCTCTCTCTCAGCTCCTTCCCCTTCTGCGACTGCTCCAAGCCAACAAGGCCCTGAAAGAAATGGGAAAGGGGATAAGGAAAATATGATATTTTGGTATAATATATATATAAATGATATAAATATGGTATAAAAACTTGGCTGTCTTGTGGAGAGGAGAGCATGGGAAAAGGGGGGCACACCCACAGAGCCCAGAGGATGGGGAGACTCTGGCTCTGTACCAGAGTTGGGATTTCTCCCCACCCATGAACCTGCAGCATTAAGGGCAGGGAAAAGCAAACCTAGCCATGCCAAAGACCCTCCGGGGCTCCTCACCCCGTAAGGAAAACCATTCCAGGCTATTTAATGAGGAAAAGGGAGCTGGAGCCCTGTTGGGATGCCGATGTCCAGGTGCTCTGGGGCACAGCCTCACCAACCCTTCCCTGCTACATTTGCCAAGGGCCCGAAATCCGCGGCCCGTTCCTTAATTGGGAAGGATCCTGCTTCCCATGGAAGGCACTTAAGAAGCCGTAATTACCCTGCAGGAGATGAAACGCTGTTCTTTCAGAGCTGAGGGAGCTCCTCTTCCCTGCCAGCCACCCTCCTTTGTGATGGCTCAATGGGACTTTTAAATGTTAATTACAAGGTCTCAGCCGCTGTTTGTAGGGCACTCAGGGCACTCGGGTAATGGCCCCTTTGTGCCTAATAGCACCCTGCTCTCCGTGTGTGTTTGCCATGAGCTGGATCCCACCTTGGACCCAGTTCTGAGGACTCAGGGACTGGGAAAGGGAAGCGGAGCTGCTTTGATCCCATAAATCCACATTTCCTGGGAGCACCTTCAGACTCCTGAACTGCCCATGGAGCCAGGCCAGCCCTTGAGTCCAGCTTCCAGCTCTCCTGCTCCCAGAGGTTTGCCTCCCAGCTCTGGGATGGGATGTCCCAAGCTCCACACTCACTTTTCCATGCTGATCCCTCCTCCTGGCACGGCCACACTCTGCACCTGGAAAGGCTCTCCCAGTCGGACCCCAGGTCCCACCGCTGCCTTCCCTGTCCATGCAAGGCCTTGGTGCCACTGGATCACCTTGAGGTCCCTTCCAGCCTCGATGGCTCTGGACAAGGAGTAAAACTCTGGGTGCCTCACACAAAGGTCACCCACAGGTGCCAAGCTGTGCCCTCACCAGGGTTTATTTCCCTCAGCCCAAAGCCCACGTGGCATCCAAAGCAATCCGAGGTGATCCTGTCCTGCCTGCGGTGATCCCATCCTAGGGTGATCCAGGGCCTGCAGTGATCCTGTCCTGCCCACAGTGATCCAGGGCCCATGGTGACCACATCCTATGGTGATCCTGGTCCAGCAGTGATCCCATCCTGCCCACGGTGATCCAGGGCCTGTGGTGATCCTGTCCTATCCCTGCCCACGGAGATCCAGGGCCTGCAGAGATCCAGGCCCACCACGATGCCATCCTGCCCACAGGGATCCAGGCCCCGCCATGATCCAGGTCCTGCCCATGGTGATCCAGGTCCCTCCATGATCCCATTGTGCCCGTGGTGATCCAGGTCCTACCCAAGGAGATCCAGCAGCAGCTCCAGGCTCTGCTCCTGCTGGCTGAGCCTGTGCTGGAGCTCTCCAAGGAGCTCTCCGTGCTCCCCCTGCCCCTGGCTGCCAGCACGGAGCTCATTTCCCCCAGGAACTCGGCACTAACTGAGGGCTTGGCCACTGACCCGAGGGCCCTCGGCTGCAAGCAGGACCCAGGGCAGTCATGCGGAAAAATCTCCTGGTTTGAGGATAATTGATGCCTGTTCTGACCTTCACAAGACTCAAATTAAAACGTATTTAAAGCTTGCAAGAGGTTTGAACCTCCTTCCTTTGAGCTCCTAAAGCCTGCTGAGCGTTTTGGCCTCCAGCCCTAGCTCCAGGCCAGCTCCCCACTCCCACGTGGAATTCGATGTGACACTCAGCAGGTGGAGCCCAGCTTTTGGAAACACACGGGAAGGGGAGCAGGGAGAGAAACCTTTCCCTTTTCCCTTTGGCACAGGTTTGCTGCCCCACCAGGATGGCTGATCCCGAGCCCAGCGCTGCCTCCCCGCAGGGCCCGCACTCGAGCTCCCCTGCAGCAGCCAGATCACACAATGCAGACCTTGTCCCTGCTCTGCCCCGATGTCACCTGACACCCGATCCGCTGAGAAGGGACAGAGGAGCTGGAAGGAGCCCTGCCAGACCCACCTTAACCCCTGCCATCCATCCCAGCTCCTGCTGGAGCAGCACCTGTGCCCGGTGCCTGGGATATTTTTAAGCCAGCATCCTTAAAACTGGATCTAGTTCACCTTTGGGCTCTGATTGGAAGCACATCCCGATCCTGGGAAGGGTGGATGCTCCTCTCCTGCTTCCTGCTCTCAGGGATTCAGGGGGCAGAGGGAATTTCACCTGGGGCTCACCCTGGGGACTCACAGCCTGCACCTGAGGGTCTCACACACCTCCAGCACGGGTGGCTCCGTGGGGAGGTTCTGAGTGTCCAGTTCTGTGTTCTGTGTGTCCAGACCCACAGCCTGGGGTCCTGGCAAGAAGACAGAAGCTGTGGCTGCCCCTGGATCCCTGGCAGTGCCCAAGGCCAGGTTGGACATTGGGGCTGGGAGCAGCCTGGGACAGTGGGAGGTGTCCCTGCCATGGCAGGGGTGGCACTGGGTGGGATCTGAGGTCCTTCCAAGCCAAACCATTCTGGGATTGTGTGGTTTCAGACAATGCTCAGCTGCTCTGAAGGACCAGCTTTTTTATTCCTGCCTTTCCCTTTTCCCAAGCAGTGATTATTTAACACTGTGGGTGCTGTTCCACACACATTGGGGATATTTAAGGAGCACCAGGAGATGTCTAAAGCCAAGCTGTGAACAATCAGGAATTCAATAATTGAAACAGTCCAGGCACCCTTAAATCAAACCTTAAACCCACCCTTCTGGGCTTGTGCAACACAAGCAGCTCTGGTTCACAATCCCAGAATCACTGAGGCTGGAAAAGTTCTCCAGGATCGAGTCCCAGCTGTGCCCCATCCCCACCTTGTCCCCAGCCCAGAGCTCTGAGTGCACCTCCAGGAATTCCTTGGACACCTCCAGGGATGGGCACTGCAAACCTCCCAGGGCAGCTCCTGCCAATGCCTGAGCACCCTTTCCATGGAGAAATTCCTGCTGATGCCCACCCTGAAGCTCTGCCCTGAGCACTTGTGGCTGCAGCAGAGCCCGGGGGCTGTGCAGGAGCTCCGAGGAGCCTCATCCCAGCACCACATTCCCTTGGGATCTCATCTCCATGTCCTGGGGACAGTGAAGGGCCTCTTTTCCCCCTGAACATGGGGAAAAGGGATGAAAACCTGGGAATCCTGCCCAGACCTCAGGAACAGGAGCGACGCAGACGCGCTCCAGCCGTGCTCCAGACAAGCTGCGAATGCACAATTAGAATTTCCTTTCATTCACTCCCAACCACACATCCCACACACAAAAAAACCCCCAAATCCAGATGGAGCTGGCACTGATGGAGCCACTGAAGTCAGGGAAGTGGGGCAGAAACTTCACGAGGCACAGACCTGCCCTTCCCAAGGGATCATCCTCGGGAGCTGCCCCCGGGACCACCCCAGCACAAAAACTCACCCCCGCGACTGCCAAAAATCCCAGATGAGTTTTCACCATCCTGGGCGTGCAGCTTCATTGCTCTAATTACATGGAATTAATTCCTAATTGCTCAGCTAATTTCTGGGTTTAAAAGGAAGGATGTGCAGGACGTTCGCCACACCCACACACCGCCGACCTCGAGCCTTGATGTCCCAAAGATGAAAGGAAAAAAGGAAGGGAAAATGGGGTTTGTGTCAAAGGTGGAGCTTTGTTTTGGTGTCAGTGACCCACGGGCAGAGCAGGACAAAAGCTCATTGAAGCCTCATGACGTCACAGACACACCACAAAGTTTTGCCAAGAAAACACAACTTTTTTTGTAAAACAAAAACTAAACTCAGCCACTTGTGGAAATTGGGTCTTCCACTTGAGTCCTGATAATTTTTTGGGGGTAGGAAATGTACTGAATCATTGGCTGGATTAATAAAATAAACTAGGTTTATAACAAAAGAAGCAAAATACCATAAATAAAACATCCTGATCCAGCAGAGGAGGAAGGACATCCCTGCTTCCCAACCTGCCCGGGTGAACCCAGCTCCTGCTGCGAGGGTGGGACAGGGAAATGGGGATGACATTCCCCGGACTCGGATGAAGCAAGGACAGGGAGGTGCTCGCTCCTCTGTGCCAGCTTTGCCACTCCTTCCCAAGCTGCTGATTTCTCACTAATTCAGGGAGAAACCAAACAAGGCAGAGCAGCAGAGAGGGAGAAATCTCTGCCTGCGCCCCCCGAGTCCCACAGGAGTCCTGGGAAGGTGGGGATGGGGAGGCAGAGAGAGCTGGAGCTCCCCACAAACCTCTCCAGAGGCTGCCAGGGCTCACAGCTTTGAATTTTCCCCTCTCTCTGCCCACACCCAGACCTGTCCCAGGCAGGTCACTGCCGGGCCCCGTGGAAACCCAGAGGGGAAAGGGTTTTAGGAGGATGTGGGGCCGTGGGCAGGGAGGGAATTTGCCATCAGACAGGTGCAGCAAAGCCCCAGAGCCAAACCTCAGCCTCACTCCCTTCCCTGCAGGAACCCCATCCCTGCATCACCGCGCCAGAGCCACACTTTGACCCAAGACACCCCTAAAAACCCCAAGGAAAAGGAGGATTTGCGGCTCCATCAGAGCCTCTCCGCCACGAGGACAGCCCAGCCCTCCTCCTCCTCGCCCTGGCAGGCAGGGGAGCGGGTGCAGCCCCCCCAGCTCCGGGGCCAGCCCTTACCTGCGGAGGCTCCCCAGGTGCGGCTCCCGATCGGAGCTCTCCCGCTTCCGAGCGGCCCCGGCGCGGCTGAGCCCTTACCTGCCGAGAGGGCTGAGCTCCGGGAAGCCAAGCCTTGTTTTGAGGAGGAGACTTGGGTGTGTTTGGCCCTTCGGGGGAATCAAACAGGTTTCTCCGTTCGGCGGCACGGGCTCCCCTCCCTGTAGGCTCCGCTCCGCATTCCTGGCATTCTCCAGCCAACGCCGTGGTCGCCGGCCCTGTGGGCCACCGGCACAGCCCAGAGCAGCCCCCCGGCTCTCACCCCCATGGAATTCCTCCTCAGGGCAAGCCCTGCCAGGGAAGGGGGAGCAGGGTCCCCACCGCGGGGTCCCCACTGCGGCTCAGGTGCTCTGGAGGCTCGGAGCCGCTTTAGGGCGGTGGTACCCGGGGAGCATCAGGGAGCGGGGCTGTAATTAGCCCTCGACACTGATTGTCTGCTTCAAACTCATTAACGAGGCCCACAGGGGCGATAATCCCGCAGGAAATTGCCGGGCATTCCGCTCTTCCTCGCTTTATTTCCCTTTCTAATTGCTCCGGTCACCGCGCGGTCCCCGAGGCCTGGCTGTGGTGACAGCCTGGCACAGCCGGACCCTGCCACAGCCGGACCCTGCTACAGCCGGACCCAGGCACAGGCAGACCCTGCTACAGCCGGACCCTGCCACAGCCGGACCCTGCTACAGTCGGACCCTGCCACAGCCGGACCCTGCTACAGTCGGACCCAGGCACAGGCAGACCCTGGCACACTCTTTTTGCCGCTTCCTAAGGACAGGCAGCTGGGGGTGTGTGTTTAGAGCTGTCCTGAGGAGTCAGGGCCTCAGCCTGGCACTGCCACGGAGAGGTAACGACCAGAGAATCATGGAATGGTTTGGGTTGGAAGGGACCTTAAACCTCATCCAGTGCCCCCCCTGCCATGGCAGGGACACCTCCCACTGTCCCAGGCTGCTCCCAGCCCCAGTGTCCAGCCTGGCCTTGGGCACTGCCAGGGATCCAGGGGCAGCCACAGCTGCTCTGGGCACCCTGTGCCAGGGCCTGCCCTCCCTCCCAGGGAACAATTCCTTCCCAATCTCCCACCCATCCCTGCCCTCTGGCACTGGGAGCCATTCCCTGTGTCCTGTCCCTCCATGCCTTGTCCCCAGTCCCTCTCCAGCTCTCCTGGAGCCTCTTCAGGCCCTGCAAGGAGCTCTGAGCTCTCCCTGGAGCCTTCTCCTCTCCAGGTGAGCACCCCCAGTTCTCCCAGCCTGGCCCCAGAGCAGAGGGGCTCTGGAACTTGGAGCTGCTCCGTGGCCTCCTCCAGCCCTGGAGGTGATGAAGCCCCAACCAGGAACCTGCCAGGACCTTTCCCCTCCTCTGCACCTGCCAGGACCCTCTCTCCCCTGCTCCATGATCCCGGCACAAGTAACGCTGACCCAATAGCAGCTGGAAAGAAAAGCTCCTGCCCTCTGCCCCCGGGATCTGCTGTGGGACGACGGGCAAATATCCCAATCCCATCCCATCCCAATCCCCATCCCACCCCACCCCAATCCCGACCCCATCCCATCCCATCCCATCCCATCCCATCCCAATCCCGATCCCATCCCACCCCATCCCATCCCAATCCCAATCCCATCCCCTCCCGAGCGGGATGTGCTCCAACAGGGCAGATAACCCAGCCCTGGCTCGCAGCAGCACAGCGGGGATGACATCAGGGATTTTCAGGCATTAACGCGTTCCCGCAGCCCCAGATCTCCCTCTCCGATCTCCTCAGGCTCAGCACAGCCGGGCTCAGCTGAGCTTTGCTCCGCTGATCCCGGCCGAGATAAGCCGGGCTGTTCAGAGCCGCACCCTGAGCTCCCGGCGGCTCGGGGTGTCCAGCTCAGGGAAATCCGAGTTCTTTCGGGCTGTAAGGACGCAGCCCAGACCCCTCCTGGGAGAGCATCCTGTGCTCCGGGGCTCCAGCTGACGTTGCAGCTTTATTTTCAGCAAGCCCTGAGTCACCCCGGGGTTTGCTGAAGGTTTGTCCGGGTTCTTCCCTGGAACAGCAGTGACTAACAACCCGGCCTGGCCAGCCCTGCAGGTACAAGAGTCCTCGGGCAGGACAGGGACACCCAGGGACTCAGGGCTCTGTTTCTTCCCGGTGGGAACACACTGTTCCACGCTGAAGGTTCAAAACCTGGGAAAGAAAAGGATCTGTTGGGAACACCCTGATACCAAACACTGAGAGAAAAGGACGAGGAGGTCCCAGAGCAACACCCCCAGGTCAGCGATGGTTTAGGAGATGCATCCCCACAGCGTGGACAGCAGGAAAAGGGGGAATTCTGCCCCTCTGCCCCTGTGCTCAGGTGAGACCCCACCTGCAGAGCTGCCCCAGCCCTGGGCCCAGCACAGGGAGGGCCTGGAGCTGCTGGAGAGAGCCCAGAGGATGAGCAGAGGGATGGAGCAGCTCTGCTGGGAGGAAAGGCTGTGAGAGCTGGGATTATTCAGCCCAGAGAGAAGCTCTGGGGTGACCTCAGCGTGGCCTTCCAGGACCCGAAGGAGCTGACAGCTTCTACAAGAGGCTCAGGGATAAAGACTCCAGATTTCTGTTCACAGTGGGAGTTAAATACTGACAAATGCAGGATGCTCCAGGAAAAGGCACCAAGCTCAGTCTCCCCGGCAGGAGCAGCCCCTCCCCGGTGCCCAAGGGGGAGGGCAGGTGAGTGACCCCCAGCCCCCTGGGCTTTGCAGAGGTGCCACCAAGCCCAGCTGAGCCCCAGCAGAGCCGTGATGAGTAGCAGGGTGTAAAACCACTACACCCATGTGTTACAAGGGAATCAAACTGGTTTTTCATGAGGTGTCACTCCAGAGCGCTGCCAGAACGCCAGACCTCACCTTCCTAATAGCAGGTGGCAGCTCGGGATTGTCTATCCCAAACTATTCCCTGCTGGAATCCAACGCTCTGCCCGTGCTCATGGACACACCTGCACGCTCCTGGAGCTGGGGAGCCCCGGCACTGACACCAAAGGGTGCTGGCAGCACAGGCTGTGGCCAGGTGCCAGCCGAGGCAGGGACACCGCGGTGCCACCGGGAACACCCTGAACACGCTCTGACACAAGCAGGGAGACACTGATTTATCCTCAGCAGCTCTGAGGTTTAACTTTTATATTTTCCCAATCCTGCAGTGCCCAGTGTCACTCTGCAGTTCCCTGGAGCTCGTTCAGTGCTGTTCTCTCATGCTCACACACACACAACAAAGCCTCTCCAGCTCTCCAAGGACACCCAGACCCTCCTAGGCCCAACAACTGCAAACCACAAGCTTGGGGACAGGGGGGCGAGCTTGGGCAAATTCCATCCTTGCCTGGCTTCTGCTTGGGGAATTGATGCTGAGATCCAAGTGGGAAGAACTCGGGAGCGGTCCTTGTCCATGTTGGGATGCACTGAGGCAGGAGCCTCTGGAGCCCAGAGTGTACCTCTGAAGGCCTTTCCAGCCAATCCCTCCTTGATTCCTTTATTCCTGCCTGCTCTCTGTTTCTAGGCAAGCATTTAAGGCATCAGCTTGGCGAGATCCTGGCAGGCTCTGAGGCAAACAAGCTGCTCTTCCCGTGCCCTGGCAGGGCCCAGGTTGCGCCACTCTCGCTCCCCGTGGGCCTGGCACCGCCCGGGGCTTGCACAAGCAGCAGCGAAACTCGGGAGAGAACTCTCCCAGAAGCAGAGGCCAGCCTGGCCTGCTGTGCCTGGAAGCTGTGGGAATATCCTGGCGCTCCCTGGCACGTTTGGCTAGCAGGATGTCCTGGGGTAGAAGCCAGCCCTTCCACAGCTTCCCGAAATGTGGAATTCCAGCCCTGCCTGCTCCCTCCCAACCCAAACCATGCTGGGATTCCCTAATTCTGCGACCCAGGCACTTCCCATCCTTCTGAAATTTGGAACAGCAGAACTCCCGAGGGAGCCAGGAATTCACAGGGGGTGAGATTCCAGCTCTGACCTAAACTCCTCGTTTAAAACCAACCCAAAACTGAAGTGCTTAGAAAGACTAAAGGGCAAAGAACATTTAATACACACATCACAGGAAACAGCTTGGGCACCATTGCTTTGTGTCCATTTCCTTGTGGAAAAGAGTTTTTTTCATGGACTGAGTGGTCAAAGCACCAAGAATCCCCGTGAGCAGCACTTGGAGGCGAGGAGGAGGAGATTGGTGCTGTAGGATCCTCCAGCCAGATCTTGTGGGAGGGAACTGAGGCAAAGCAGTGCTGGGGCTGGATTTTAATGGGAATCATTAAAATCCTGTTTGTGCTGAGAGTGGGATCTGCCTTTTCAGAGCTGGGACACAAGTCAGATCTGTGGGATTTCTTTGGGTTCTTTTGGGATGGAAATAAATCCTGCACGGACAAAGGAACATGATCCTCGTGGGCTCCTTCTGCTGCCTCGGGGAGAAGCCAAATCACCCCCTGACCATGGAGGGAAAACCAAAAGAGCTGCAGTGATTTAAGAGATGGTGGCAGAATTCCTTTTTTGGCATGGGCCTCTCCTGGGGAGAGCAAAGCCAAAGCCCAGAGGAGAGCCAGCCCTGGGAAGGGTTTGTTACCCAGCCTGCAGCTCTGGGAAGGGGTGGCTGCTGTCACCGGAGCAACAAAACACGGGAGAAGGGTGGGGAGAGGAAAGCAGGAATGCTGGTGTGCCTGCCTGGGATGGAAGAGGGCACAGCAGGGTGTTTATTCACAGCCCAGAGACTTCAGCAGCTGTTTCCAAACAAGAAATCACATCCAAGAAACAAACTCTGAGCACAGCTCTCACACCACTGAAGGGCGAGGAGGAAGAGGAGGAAGGAGAGACTTCAGGAAAACTCCGAATTCCTGGGAATTGGTGACATTTGCTCCAGGCTGAGCTGCCAGCAGTGGTGGGAGGGAAGCAGGAGGAGGTGCAGGCAGGGCTGTCAGGCCCGGGCCCGGCGCAGGCCGGGGTAGCTCTGCACTGTCCTGGCGATGGCCTCGTCCAGGCTCACCACGGGGCTGTAGCCCATGGCCCTCTTGGCCCTCTCACAGCTGTAGTAGTGGAAGGTCCCAGCCAGGGCCACCCTCATGGGCGTGAAGGTGGCCTTGATGGTCACCAGGGGCCTGAGCAGGGCCAGCAGCAGGGCCAGCAGCAGGGCCAGGTAATAGGCCAGCCAGTAGGGAATGTGGTACTTGGGAGGGTCGTAGTCCAGGCCGGTCAGGATCCGGGACATGAACGTCCAGAAGGGAATTGGTTCATCGTTGGTGATGTGAAAGGCCTGGAGGAGAGGGAGAGGAGAAGCAGGGGTTAAAACCATGAGGGTTTCCAGGTTTGGCTCAGTGATGGCCCAGCTCGTGCTCGTGCAGAGGATGTGACCCCCCTGACCTGGGCAGGAGCACACTGTCCTGACAAACTGCCCTCCTCTGTGTGAGGAGGGTGAATCCCTGCTTTGCCAGGAAAACTGGCTACTGCCAGCACTCCAGAGGCCAGGACTCCTCAGAAGTGTCAACCAAACTGATGCACAGCACAGAGCTGACAGGTTGAAACACCCCAGTGTGCTCACAGCAGGACCAGGGAAAGCCAGAAAAGTTCCTCCTGTTCTGAACTGTGTTCTAAAAGCTTCTGTGTTTCCATGTGTGCCCCATGGCTCCCCCAGCCCTGCCTGGATTGCCCCTCACAAGGAGTCTGACAGCAGGGAATTCCAGGATACCCACCCAGCTCAGCCCACGATGCTCACCACAGATGGAAAACCTGGAGCTCCCCTCCCCTGCAGGATGGAGGTCCAGGACACTGAGGAATCAGCAGGGGCTGGGGATCCCTTCCCTCCCCTCCTTCCTCACCTTCCCACAGAGGGCAGAGCCTTTGTGCAGCTTCTCTGCAGCCAGGATGTGCCCGTGGACCACGTTCTCCACGTAGGTGAAATCCACCAAGTTCTTCCCATCCCTGCACACAGAAGAGGAAGTTTGGCCCCAAGACAAAGTGAAAATCTTTGCTTGTGGCAAAAGGAAGGACTTTCAGCAGGATAAATTTATCCCAAGGGTCCCTTTCCTTCTCCCACTCTCTGGTGCTGCCATTTCAGGCCATGCCCTGGCAGGGGTGGCATTCCCAGGTTTTTCTGGAAAAGGAAGGGAGTTTGTTGTCCCAGCTCCCAGCAAAGTCACCACTCCTGGAGCAGCACCATTTTTAAACCTCCCAAGTTTCTGGGTGCTGCAGATCCTGCAGGGCTGGGGTCAGCAGTGATCCATGGGAGCAGAGCAGAGGCACAGGGGTGACAAGCAGAGAGTGTCACTTCAGGACAAGCTTCCAGCCAGGAATGGCTGGGCTCAAGGAATTCCAACTCCCCCAAGTGTGGTGGTGACTTGGCAGTGAGTTTTTGAGAGATCTCAGAGAAAGGCTGGACAAATGCAAGCTTTTGTTAGCCTGTCCTGAAATCCATTTTCTAAAGGAACTTTTTGTAGTTTCCCAGGAGAAAGCTTTGATGAAAGAATGTAAATAAGAGAAATGTTGGTGGTAAGGTGATTGCCCTGACCAGTGAAATGTCTTCCTCTGTCTTGTTGTGAATTCCTGACTGAGACACAGTCAGAGACACACACACACACAGACAGACAGACAGAGAGAAACATTCCCTGAAGCTGAACCTGCTGGAGGGAGAAAGATTTGTGCTGTTTTCTTGATATTAATAAATAACCCTTCTGAGAAAATCATGGCCATGAGTGGTTTGTGGAAAAGCCCTGGGAAAGCAGGGCAGGCTCCTTTCCACACCCAAGGAGGCAGCCTCAGCCTCAGCCCCAGCCTCAGCCTCAGCCCCAGCCTCAGCCCCAGCCTCAGCCAGGCCAGGTTTAACTCACTGTGCGAGATCTATCTCTGCACAGGCACAGAAAATGAATCTGCTTATCACCTGCTTATCAGAGTGCAGCTAATCAGAGAATCAGGGAACGGTTTGGGTTGGGAAGGGGCTCAGAGCTCATCTTGTTCTGGGATTTCAGAGCAAGGAGCAGCTTTGGTTATTGTGCTCAGAAATTCCAGGGGTCCACTAGGAGCTTGGAGGCTCAATAATCTTACAATCAGAAATATTACAGTACTTTTAATATTTCATATTTCATGGGGATTTTAATGGCCAGAACCTCAAATACTGCAAGTGTGCATTAATCAAATTAACAGCAAGTTAATTATGGTAAAATATGAGCTCTCTCATGGTGACAGCTCTTTAGACAGCTCGAGCCATGGCAGCTTTCCTCAGGGATATTCCTTTGGTATTGTGGACACTCACCAGGGCAGGGAATGAGCCCCTAACATAGGATTTGTTATGGAAAAAAAACTGCATCCAAAGTGAAAAATAAAAGAAACAACACAACTGATTTCATTCTGTTCCCTTCCACAGGGGCTTTGTGGATCCAGCACTGATTCTGCCCCAGCCCTGCCATGCCAGGGCCTCACTCACCCAATGATGAACTTCATTTTGCCACTCCGAGCTGCCTGGATGAGGATGGGGACCAGCTGAGGGTCCCTGGGACCAAAGATTCCATGGGGACGGATGGCAGTGGTGAGGAAATTGTTGTCTGGGTCATTGGCACTGAGCACCTCCTGCAGGGAGAGAGGAGAGCAAAATCCAGAAGGAAAGCAGAGCTCAGCAATGCATCCCAAAATTGTCCTTAAAGGGGCTGGGGGTCCCCATCTCCTTGGGAAGGAACCAGTGCCAGGATTATCATCCCCTCCTGCCTTTCCAAGTGAGCCTTCCTTTGTTCCCAGCTCTTTTCCCAGCTCTCTTTGATAAGAAAAGCAGACAAAAATCAGTTTTGATGGTTTGGCACTTAAGGAACTGAGAAAGGAAGGGAAGTGTTAGGAGCCAGAGGAGCTTTCCAAGCTCTTCACTCCATGAACTCTGTGCACACTCAGGAATTGCACCTCTGTCCCTCCCAGCAGCCATTCCCACCCCAGCCCTGCTGGATCTGCCTCGGGAGGGGCTGATCCCATCTTCCTGGCAGCTCCAGCAGCACATTCAGCAACTCTGGGGGAGCTTTCATTCTCCTGGGAGCTCCTGCTCACTTCCAACAGCTGCTGGCATTTCTGTGGAGGAGGCACAGGGAGAAGCACTGGGAATCCTTTGAGTTTCCCCCAAAACAAAGCCATAATCACCAGCATTGGGGCTAGCCCTGATTGCTGCTCCTCAGCCTCCCCCTCAGCAGTTACTGCAAAGGGCTGCTGGAGGGACAGATGTGTTCACAATTCAAATGAATTCAGCTCTCTTTGGAGGAAAACCCTCTCCCACTGCCAGCATCTGCATGGAAGGGACTCTGGATCCTTCTGGCACAAAGAGCACAGATTCTCCTACAGCTGAATCTGTGGGAAAAGGATCCAAAGGAGCTCTGACTGAAAACATCTTTGTGCCCTATTGAACCCAGAGGTGCTGCAGCAGTGAGGCCATGAGACAGAGCAGGCACTGGGGCTGTGCAGGAGCCCAAAGCTGGCAACTCTCAGGTGCCTGGAGATCTTTGTGACCATCAATATTCTCAGTAAGATGAGCTCAGGCCATGCTCCCACCTCACCTCCTCCTTCCTCACTGCCTTGGTCACCTTCCCATCTCTAAATTCAGGCTGTGAATTGGGAAAAGATGCAGAGGAGACCAAAAAATATCCCCTCAGCTGCTCTTAAACCAACGCCTGGCAGGTAAGGCCTGGGATTATCCCACAGCTCTTCTGTGGCAGTGGCACCTCTGGCAGCTCTGGAACCACCCCTGCAGGGTCACACAGGATTCCATGCAGCCTCTCTGGCAGCTCCAGCTTGATTTTATTCTCTTTTTGTTCAGTGAATACATCAAAACAACAACTTCACCACTGACAGATACCTTCTCCTGCAGGATCTTGGTCTCTGTGTAGTAATCAATGGGTTTTCGTGCATAGGGGAGGTCTTCTGAGCCATTTTTTATGTCTGTGCCCTCAAAAACGACACTGGCACTGCTGGTTAACACCAATTTCTGCAAGGGATAGGGGAGAAAACAGTTGTTCAAAGGTTAAAATAAAAAGGTCATTATTTGCAAAGGCTGAGTAAAGATAATGATGATAATAATGATAATAATGATAATATTTAACCAACTGATCCTACAGAAAATAAGCTGAGTCTAACAGGAGATGAACAGAAACTGCAGGTTAGAGAGCTCCCTCCCTTTTAATTCATCCTGTGCCATCATTTAGTGCTGCCTGAAGGAGATGAACACATCCCAACAAACACCCAAGGCAGTCAATCCAGGGGAAACTTCTCCAGGAAAATCAGAGCCTTGGAGCACTTAACACACCCCCAGAGTTTGTAAGAAAGATTTGCTCATCTCGACAATAGCAGGTCACAGTAGGTTAAATTAAAAAAAAAGGAACCTTGGGTGTTTTTGTTGGATGACTGAAATGAAATTAATCTAATAAATACATTTTAAATAATTTAATTGAAATGAAAACTTATGGGACATCCAGATGACTTAAGGAGAAAATTGAACCTTCAATTTCAGGCTGCTGAAGAGCAGCCTGGCTTCCTCAGGCTCTTTCTTTTGTGGGCAATTCCCTTTCTGAACCAAATGACTCTGAGAGATGGCACAAGGATGTTCCTCCTCATTCCACAGGTGAGGAACATTCCCAGTGCTGGAAAAACCATCCCTAGGGCTGTCCCCTCACTGGAGCAGGAAGAAGCCACTTGTCAGGAGTTGTTCTCCCAGGCAGGGGGACAGATTCCAATGGGTGCCTTCCCATCACAGTGTGGCTTTCCGTGGCAAACCAGGGCTGAGCTTACACTGAGACCCACAGAGTCTCTCCTCCACTGCTTTTCAGGGAATAACTGGGAATTCAGTATCTCAGAGCCCTCTGGTGATGCCTTAGGGTTTAACTTTTCTGTGTTCCCAGCCCTGCCCTGCCCAGTGTCACTCTGCAGTTCCCTGGAGCTCGTTCAGTGCTGTTCTCTCATGCTCACACACACACAACAAAGCCTCTCCAGCTCTCCAAGGACACCCAGACCCTCCTAGGCCCAACAACTGCAAACCACAATCTTGGGGACAGGGGGGCAAGCTTGGGCAAATTCCATCCTTGCCTGGCTCCTGCTTGGGGAATTGATGCTGAGATCCAAGTGGGAAGAACTCGGGAGCTGTCCTTGTCCATGTTGGGATGCACTGAGGCAGGAGCCTCTGGAGCCCAGAGTGTACCTCTGAAGGCCTTTCCAACCAATCCCTCCTTGATTCCTTTATTCCTGCCTGCTCTCTGTTCCTAGGCAGCCATTTCAGGCATCACTGTGCCCTTGCTGAAACCAGCCTGTGCTGCCAACATTCCAAAGTCCATCAGCCTCTCCCAGTCTGTCCCAGCCTCACCTGCACTCCAGCTTCTTTGCAGGCTTCGATGACTGCCTTGGTTCCCATGAAGTTCACCTTGTAAAAGAGCTCCCTGTCGTCACTGGCAGGCGCTGGCGATGCACAGTGGAACACCAGGGCCACACCCCGCAGGGCTGGGAGCAGAGCCTGCAGGAAACCACGGGGAGAGAGTGGAGACTCGGGAAAAAACGCCAGGAGGGAAAGAAAGCAGCTCCCTCTTTCATGGTGTTGCCTTTCTTTGGTGTTAAAATTAAAGCTAGAACATGATTTATGGGGGAAAAGGGGTTTTTACTTGGGTGTTTATTTAAGGGTGTTTGGATGTAGCACTCGGTCCAGGTGGAATGCTCTGAAATGCACACGCTGCTCTTTCACACACTGAAATGCACACAAATATAGGCTTTGTAAATGAGTGTATTTATCAAAGATGCTCTAACAAGAGGCTCGAGTGAACCTTTTGTTCTGAGGAACTTCTTCCCCCTGGATGGGCTTATTTTAGTTTACAAAATGTGTCCTGGAGAGGCCCTTGGTGTCTGGGGCTCCCAGGATGTTTGCTCTCCTGGTTTAACGGTGCCGTGGGGCTGAGCTGAGTTCTCAGCCTTGGGGAGGTACAAGTGTGGGGCTAAAAGCACTGAGAACACATCAAACTATAAAAGAGTGTGTGAGAGGGGTGTGAAAGGAAAAGCAAAAAATCATCCTGGCATCAGGAGAGCCTCCTGCAATTAGCCCAGGGACTGTAATTACCCTGTGACTCTCAGCCAGCAGCGACACAGCATCAGCACAAACCAGCCCTGTCCCTCCCAGCCTCCAGCAGGAGCCAGACATCACACACCAGATCTGCTTCCCTCAGAGGCTCCCAAGGAAAAGGCAAGGCCTGCCTTTGCCCCTGTTCCCTCACCTCCTTGTCACACAGGTCTCCCAGGAAGAAGGTCACCTGCTCGCTCTCAAACCTCTTGTGGATGTCGAAGACGTTGACGCTGTAGCCCCTGGCCAGCAGCTGCTCCACCATGTGCTGCCCCAGGAACCCTGAGCCCCCGATCACAGTGCAGCTCCTGCCAGCCTGCAGGGACAGGGAAACCTCCTAAACACACAGCCAGGGACACACCAGCAAACTGAGCCGAGCTCCCCTGGATCCCAGCGAGCTGGAATTCTGCCCAGCTGAGCAGGGGGAGCTGAACTGGGACACCAAAGCTCTGTGCTGTCACAGGGAGCTCTGAGTGCAGCCACCCTGGTTGGATTTTGGAAGGACTCTGCCTTGTCCTCACAACCAAGAGGCTCAGGGAGGAGGAAGGAAAAGGAGGATTGGCCCCCACAAACTCTGCCTGGATGGTGAAGCAAACAGAGTTTGAAGGGAGCCTGGAAGAAAGATGGAGAGAGACTATTTACAGGAGCATGGAGGGACAGGACACAGGGAATGGCTTCCCAGTGCCAGAAGGCAGGGATGGGTGGGAGATTGGGAAGGAATTGTTCCCTGGGAGGGTGGGCAGGCCCTGGCACAGGGTGCCCAGAGCAGCTGTGGCTGCCCCTGGATCCCTGGCAGTGCCCAAGGCCAGGCTGGACATTGGGGCTGGGAGCAGCCTGGGACAGTGGGAGGTGTCCCTGGATGAGCTTTAAGGTCCCTCCCAACCCAGACCAGTTTGGGATTCTGGGATGATTCTGGGATTTGCTTCCTTACCCTCCTGGCACAGCTAATTCAGGATATTAAAACCATCACCACTATCAGAACCTGTGACACCCAGAGCCAAGAAAGCAACCAGGCAAAGGCAGGGACTGTCCTTCTGAGCCATGAGCTCTCCTTTCCTTTTCCTTTAAGGTTTGTAAATCAATGATTGGAGTCACTAATTAACAGATTTCAGCCTGGCCACTCGTCCGACTGGACTGAGACCAAAGACCTCACTGCCAGCACAGAACATCCAGGCCCTGGGTCCGAGGGAGCTTTTGCACAAAGAATGCTCTGTGCTGGCTTGGGAACAGTTTTACTCCTGGTGGTAGCACAGCCCCCACCTCTGCAGGGACCTGTGAGGGACCTGAGCCCCCAGAGCCACACAAAGACAACGATTGTTCCCACAGCCTCGAGCAGAGGTCCTGCTGCCAAGTGCTGCATTGGCCACAGGAGAAATCCGAGGAGTTCAGCAAAGCAGGAGCACTTATTTAGGGTGGGCCAGGCCAAGGGGAGTGTGATAGGGGCTGGAGCATCAGTCCTGTGAGGAGCAGCTGGGAAAGGAGCTCAGCCTGGAGAAAAGGGGGATCAGGGGGGACCTTGTGGCTCTGCACAAGTCCCTGACAGGAGGGGGCAGCCGGGGGGGGTCAGGCTCTGCTGGCAGGGAACAGGGACAGGAGGAGAGGGAACAGCCTCAGGCTGGGCCAGGGGAGGGTTGGGTTGGATATTGGGGAAATTTCCTCACTGAAAGAGTGGCCAAGCACTGGAAGGGCTGCCCTGGGAGGCTTGGAGTGCCCATCCCTGGAAGTGTTCAGAAAATGAGTGCATGTGGCATTTTTGGGATGTGGTTTGGTGAGGATGAAGGGATTCCCCCAGAGGGGTGACAGAAACTGTCTCAGCCTCTCCTCAAAAGGCAGTGGCTCCCTCCCCCTGCACCCTTTTCCCTTCATCCCCTCCACCCCAAAGCTGCAATTCCCTGGCATTCCTTGGTCCCAGTGCCCTCTCCAGGAACCAGCACCAGCCAAGCTGCTCTGAGATGTGCTGGAAGCCAAGTTTGATTGCAGCAGAATGCTGCCCTCTGCCTCTGAACCTCGGAGCACTGCCGAGGCTTCAGAGCAATCTCAGAATCCCAGACTGGTCTGGGTTGGAAAGGACTTTAAAGCTGATTTTGTCCCACCCCCAGCCATGGCAGGGACACCTTCCACCATCCCAGGCTGCTCCAGGCCCTGTCCACCCTGGCCTTGGGCACTTCCAAGGATCCAGGGGCAGCCACAATTGTAAATCATTTTATTCTAAACTCTCTATAATTTGATTTTGCACTGTTTAATATTTACAGCAAGCCAAGCTACCCATGGCTACATTGATTTTAAGGTACGAATTCAACCTGTCCCAATGATACCTTGGAAAATCCCCAGGAAATCTTGTGCTTTCCCCCCAGAACTATCAAGTCTTCCCTAGTGATGTGCAGATTTATGGATTTGTTTCTGCAGGAGGAATCTCCCCAAAGCCCCAGCCCCAACTCACTGCTCTGAGGCGAGTGGCCATGGCTTGGGTGAGGCACTGTCCGCCAGGATCCTTGAAAAAAGGGAGAATATGGTTTTATTCCCAATAAAAGAACCAATCTCTACCTATCGAAATCGAGGTTTGAAGCCATTTCGCTGAAGAATGAAGAGAGGGAATTCACTCTCCCTGTTCCTCCAAGCCAAACCAGCGCCTGCAGGTCCTGGCGTGGCTCTCTGGCACTGATTTTTCTGAGAACTGTTTGAAATTCCAAGGAAAAGGGCAAGAGGCAGGGCCGGTGCCTGTCCCCCTGGAACACCGAGTGTGACAGCAGGGGCACAGGGTGACCTCCTCCGGCTGCTCCCCCTCCGACCCCATCCCTTAACACCTCATCCCTCCCCCAAATGCACTTTATCTCTCCCAGCCCTTTCAGCCCCATCCCAGAGCCCCCCGTGACCTTTAGGACCTCACCCACCGTCCCCAGGACCCTCCCCACGGCCCCAGCACCTCCTCCACTGCTCCCAGCACAGCTCCCAGCTCCTTCCCCGCTGCCCCCAGGACCTTCCCACGTTCCCCTAGGACCTCGTCCACGGAGCCTAGGCCTTCTCCCGCAGCCCCCAGGCCGCTGCCCGCTGTTCCCAGCACCTTTACACAGCTGCCAGGACCCTCCCGGACCCTTCTCGCCGCCGCCCGAAGTGCCCCGGCCGCGCCTCAGGCCACGCCCATCATCTACTCTCCACCAATCAGCGCCGCTCCTCCCGCCCAGACCCCGCCCACCCCGCCCCTTTCCCGCCTCTTTCCCTGGGGCGAGCATCGCGCCAGCGCGCTCCCGCTCGCTGATTGGTCCAACCCCTCCTCCCTGCCGCCAATCGCGTTGAAGGAAGGAGGAGATTTCTTTTTCCCACGCGGTCATTCATCCCTTGGCTCCGCCCGCACTGCAGCCAATAGGAGCGCGCGTTGCCATGGCAGCGGCGTGGGGGCGGCAGCCAATGGGANCTGTGAGGGGGCGGGGAAGGGGCCTGGAAACGCTGGGGCTGTGAGGGGGCTGAGGGGACGGTGAGGAGGCTGAGGGGACTCAGAAGCTCTGAGGGGACTGTGAGGGGACGGGGAAGGAGCTCAGAAACGCTGGGGCCGTGAGGGGGCTCAGGGGCTGAGCCCCCCGGGTTCCCCCCGCCCTGACCCCGCCGTACCGTGCCCAGGCCTCCGGCTTTAAGAAGCCGTCGCTGGGAGCCGCGTCCCAGAGGAAGAAGGCGAGTCCCAAGCTGGAGCTGCCCGAGGAGCAGCAGCGGGAGATCCGCGAGGCCTTCGAGCTCTTCGACACCGACGGCAGCGGCAGCATCGATGTCAAGGAGCTGAAGGTCGGCGTTTCCCTGGAAGCGCAGAGTGACCGAGGCTCCGAGGGAACAGGGCCGTAAATGCCAAAATAACCTTAAACAGCGCGGAAGTTTCCCGGGTTTCCCCCTCCTCCCTCCAGCATGAAACCTGCTGGGCAAAAGGCACATTTTTCTCTTTAATTGCAGCTCTTTGCTGCTCTGATCCAGTGTGTTTAGGGCTAACTCAGGGATAATTCTGTGCTTTGTGTCCTTCTCTGTTCATAAAACATCGAAAATAGGAGTTGTGCACATTGAAAAGGAGGGGGGCTCCCCTCTCTTTTCTCTCGAGGATTTAATGCTTTATTATAGTTACAGGTATCAATAATGGTTTATTATTATTATTATTATTCCCTCTCTTGTCTTGTCGAGGATTTAATGCTTTATTATAGTTACAAGTATCAATAATGCTTTATTTTATTATTATTGTTAATATTATTAATAGTATTCCCTTTTTTGTCTTGTTGAGAATTTAATGCTTTATTATAGTTACAGGTATTAATAATGCTTTATTATTATTATTATTATTATTAGTGGTGTTATTAAAGTGATCTCAGCTGTGGAATCCACCAATATCATTCATTTTCATGCTTTTATTCGTTGCAAAACACTTGTGATCCCTCCCCAGCCCAGCCCTTTGGGAGTAACACTCATCAGGAAATGAGGACTGACTTTGCTCCCAGGATTTGCCCTTCCCAGGTTCCCCTGGATGTCCTGGATGCTCTCCATGTCTCACTTTGTCCTTCCAGGTGGCCATGAGGGCCCTGGGCTTCGAGCCTAAGAAAGAAGAGATCAAGAAAATGATCTCAGACATCGACAAGGAAGGGACAGGAAAAATCAGCTTCAGTGACTTCCTGGCGGTGATGACACAGAAAATGGTATGTGTGTTTTACAGGGAGAAGGAAAGGGAGTTTGGAAGGTGGATTTTATCTCCTTTTGGGCTCACAGGGAGATTAAAGCTCTGTTTTAATCCTAGCAATTAAATCAGGGGGTGGTCCCTGTCCTGAATTCTCTCGTGCTTCAGGGAAAACATTAAAATAAGGACATCATTAAGGAGTTTCTTTACCAAGCAGAGGGGATTTTTGTGTTTGAAGAAAGGGAGAAGGTTCTTGTCACAGATGGGCAGCAGCAGCAGCTCAGGCCTGCAGGGAGCTGTGGGAGGGCTGATGTCTGCCATGGGGGTGTTCTCTTCCCTTGAATTCTAATTTACAGCTTGAATCTCTGGTTTGAAAGACCTTTTAAAAACCCCAGATATTTAAATGCAGAACATCCTGATAGTGAAATCCCAAAGACAGCTAGGCTGGGAAAAAAAATCCCTGAAAGCCCCAAATTCTGGAATCCTGGCTGTGTGTCTGTCTCCTTTCAGCCTTTGTGTGTAATTCTGCTGCCTGGGCTCCTCTCTGTTTGTTCCCGAGGCTTTCTCAGTCCAGCAAATCTTTCATAACTTTATTTTGAGTGCTGCCTACACAACCACTCTTTCCTTACCTTAAACTCCTCCTTTCTTCCTCAAGGCTGAAAAAGATTCCAAAGAGGAGATCCTCAAAGCTTTCAAACTCTTCGATGACGATGAAACTGGAAAAATCTCGTTCAAGAACCTCAAACGTGTGGCCAAAGAGCTGGGGGAGAACCTCACAGATGAAGAGCTGCAGGTTTGGACCTGGTGTTTGGGGCAGGGAAATGCTCTCTGTGCTGGTAGCAGGAAATGGTTGAGGCCACGGGGATGCAGAAATGGGATCCCCAAACTGCAGTGATGGGAAAGGAGTAACTCTGCTCCAAGCACTTTGTTTCCCCCAGGATGTTTCCCATAATACCTCCTGGTCAGATCTCTGTATCAATACACCCAGCAAACCAGATTTTAGGAAATATTCTCCTAAAATGAATAGGTTTTTATGTATTGAACACACTGGATCAATGCCCTCCCCTGCAGCACAGCTGAAGAGTGGCTCTAGGTGTGAAGGACCCCAATAACTGCTGGTAAAACCACACCTAACTCCTGGTCCCAAATGTCTTGCAGGAGATGATTGACGAGGCAGATCGGGATGGGGATGGGGAAGTGAGCGAGCAGGAATTCCTGAGGATCATGAAGAAAACCAGCCTTTACTGAAGCCCTGGGGGATTCACTCCTTTGCACTCGTGTGTGTTCCTTGGGTGGGGGCCTCACATCTCTGCTGTCTTGGTTTCTTTGGAGGCAGCAGAAGATCCAGGTGGGTTGGAAGCTTTTTGTTTGGAAGTTCTGGAGGTGTTTGGGAGCAGTTGGCAGCACCCTGTTTACAGGCAGCCACGTGGCTGCTGGGTGTGATGTTTGCACTGCTTTAAGTACACAAATCACATGTGTGGGACCACAGCCAGATCCTCTTCTGACTAAAAAATTAGGTCAAAATGATTCTGTTTTGGTAAAGAGACCACTCCAAACCAGCCAGTGTGAATCTATTGCCTAGGGTAAATCTGTTTGGGGTTTATGTCTTGCTTTGGGCCCTACATGAACTCTTTTCATGACATTTTTGCAGGGACCAGCTTTTTAGAACCTGTTTTGTGGGGATTATCCCTTCCCCCCTTTTTTAGGGCATTCTTTAAACTCAAAACAGAAATAAACTGCTGTAACTTCCCTTGTGTTCAGTTCACATGGCTAAAGGAATCTTTGCAGAAGGGAATTCCTGGTGCTGGGAGCTCTGTGTGCTCACAGGAATGCTCAGAGGCTGCAGGTGGCATTGGATTTCAAATAAAGTGTCTTATTTTAAGCCATCAGAGTTGTGGAAAGAGTTTTGATCCCCACTTTGCCAAAGAAAAAGCTGGAGAGGATCCAGAGAAAGGCCACAAAGATGATCCAAAGCCTGGGGAGCTCCCAGGAGAGGAAAGGCTGAGAGGACAGAGCTTGTTCAGCCTTGGGAAAATGAGATTTAGGGGAGACCTGGTCACCATGTGTGGTGCTTGAAAGGTGGCTACAGAGGAGGTGGGAACTCCCTTTTGTGAGGAACCATGGAAAAGCAATGGATAATGGGTACAGGGTATTCCTGGGGAGGTTCTGAGTCCCACAGGACAGCATTTCACAGCAGAAAATCAACTTGGAAGTGGTGGATTCCCAGGTTTGGACACTGGAGGATTCACCAGGACAGGCTGGGAGCACCTTGCCTAGACAGCATTTCTGCTGAGAGAGGCTGGAGCTCCTTCCAACCTGGAATTCCCTGCTTCTGCAGGAGAGCAATGTCACCTCTCCCCACGGGGTCACTGCTGCTCTCACCGAGGTCACCTCCCTGCTCCTGGGTTCTGACAAACCCCAAAGCAAGGGGGGATTGGTGCTGGGGATTCATTCCTGTATCATTTCCCACCTTGGAAGAGGGGAAGGCACAGACCTAAGCAGAAGTCAGGATTCAGTAAAAGCCTTGGGTTTTATTTGGTAGCAGAGCTGGGTTCCTTCCTTTGGCCTAATGCAGTGCTCTGAGGGAGGGGGTGGGGAGCAGCTGAACCTGAGCCCTGGGCAAGCCTGGCCTAAGGCCGAGGGAGGGCAGGGATGGGTGGGAGATGGGGAGGGAATTCCTGCCCTCACAGGGTGCCCAGAGCAGCTGTGGCTGCCCCTGGATCCCAGGCTGGACACTGGGGCTGGGAGCAGCCTGGGACAGAGGGAGGTGTCCCTGCCCATGGGAGGAGATTGGAACTGGATGAGCTTTAAGGTCCCTCCCAACCCCAACCATTCCATGCCAGCTCCCAGCCCAGCTCCTGCCAGTTTGTGATGTGTCCTTGGCAGAGCACAGCAACTCCAGGACTGTCCCTCCCCAGCAGCCACCAGAGCTCTGGGGGCAGAGCTACCGAGTGTCATTTCCTGTTGCTGTGGGAGAAGGGAAGGGCATTATCCATGGAAGAGGAGCTGGGTGCTTTGGGGAGCTCAGGCCAGCCTCAGCACCTCTCGGACCATTTTCCCGATGCCGTCGTGGATGTGGTGGATGGGGGCGTTGCACATGAAGGCGCTGGTGCTCACCAGGAGGTTCCTGGCGTCCACGTGCACCTCGGTGACCTGGCTGTTCACGTGCCTGCAGCCCAGCTCCTTCATGGCCTCCGCAGTCTTGGCATAGGGCCACCTGCAAGGGAGCAGGGAGTGAGCACCTGCGGTGGGGAGCGTGTCCTGTGTGCAGGAGTGGGGAGCGTGTCCTGTGTGCAGGGCTTTGGTGAGACCCTGCGGTGGGGAGCGTGTCCTGTGTGCAGGAGTGGGGAACATGTCCTGTGTGCAGGAGTGGGGAATGTGTCCTGTGTGCAGGGGTTTGGTGAGACCCTGGAGTGGGGAACATGTCCTGTGTGCAGGGGTTTGGTGAGACCCTGCAGTGGGGAGCGTGTCCTGTGTGCAGGAGTGGGGAGCGTGCCCTGTGTGCAGGGCTTTGGTGAGACCCTGCAGTGGGGAGCGTGTCCTGTGTGCAGGGGTTTGGTGAACGCCTGCAGTGAAAGATTTGTGGTCACGGCACAAAATCTGCTCAGGAGGATGCAAATCCTGTCCTGCCTGAGGCGTTTGTCCAGGACTACACAACAGGAGAAGTTCCTGTTCAAATGAGTTAAAAATCTGAAGTAAAGCCAAAATAAGAGCTGAAGTTCCACCACGGATGTTCCACTGCCTAATTCTGCCCACTCCAGTGCTCCTGTTTATAGAATCCCAGGTTGGTTTGGGTGAAAAGGGACCTTAAAGCCCATCCCATCCCATCCCATCCCATCCCATCCCATCCCATCCCATCCCATCCCATCCCACCCCCTGCCATGGGCAGGGACACCTTCCACCATCCCAGGGTGCTCCAGGCCCCGCCCAGCCTGGCCTTGGGCACTGCCAGGGATGGAGCAGCCACAGCTTCCCTGGGCAACACTTAGATTTAGGTTTGGGTTGGGGGTTTCTTCACCTACTTCCTACAAGTTGGTGAAACAACTCCTTCCTAGCAAAAGCCATCACGTTCCTGGGCTGCCCTTGGGAGGATCCAGCCACAGCTTCCCTGTAGGACTGAAGACAGTTTCGTTCCCTCCTTCTCTTAGCACCCCAAGCCTTGTGCAACCATCCTGCTCCTGCCTTGGATCTGCTTAACTCCGAGTCAGCAAAGGTTTTCCTACCTGGGTCAGTGAGGCATCAGGGAGGCAAATATTTAATTTAAAACAATAAATTCCACTTAAATTAATTTAAAATAAAGTGTGTCATCTGGAGCCATCAGAGTTGTGGAAACAAGTCACAAAACCACAACACATGTCTGGTGTTACACCGTTCCTCCTGCTCTGCTGAGAAATGATAGAATGAGGCTTCCAGAGTTTCTGCTTTTCCCTGGCAAAGGGCTGGGGTTCCTAAAGGCCTCGCTGGAGGCAGCAGAGCTGTGCTCCCAGACATAACTAATGTTCAGCCACTTGTGAGACTTCCACCCCCTGGCCAGGACCCCTGGGCTGCTGGGGGCTTTGGGGGGGCCCTGGAGTGATCGCCATCCCCCCCCAGTCACTCACTGCTCGCACTCCGTGTCGTGTCCCACGGTCACCTCGCACCCCGGGAAGATTTTGGCTGCCAGCACGGGGGAGATGCAGCAGAGCCCGATGGGTTTGTGGGCAGTGTGGAATGCCCTCAGGACATCCTCCACCTCCTTGGAGACGCTGCAGTTCTTGCCCTGGGTGGCCCAAGTGCTCAGGTTTTTTGCCACCCCGAAGCCACCTGAGGAAAGAGAAACAGTTTGGGCTGGAGATTGTACCCAGGGCAGGATTTCTGCCAGGTGGAATGTTAAGGTGGATTGGATGGATGGCAGGGTCAGCAAAGGAATTAAAGGAGATCCTGACTCTTTGGGAGCTGAGCCATCCAA
Organism: Erpornis zantholeuca; assembly: GCA_013400515.1. Classification (NCBI taxonomy): domain Eukaryota; kingdom Metazoa; phylum Chordata; class Aves; order Passeriformes; family Timaliidae; genus Erpornis; species Erpornis zantholeuca. Next base: position 81,771 of record VZTN01022691.1, on the reverse strand, counting down.
GCCTCTCCCTCACTTCCACACCGAAGGGAAGCAGAACGGCCTCGATGCTCCAGTGGGAGCTGTGCTCCACCCCCAGCTCTCTCCTGGATTCTGGAGGAATGCTGACACGTTTTCCTTTGCTTCTCAATCCTCAATCCAGGCCTTGCCCATCCCCACTGGGATGCCACAGTGACTAAGGACCGAGTGCCAGACTAACCAAGCTTTCCTCCTCCGAGCCCCTCCCTGCCCAGGCTCTCCTGGGGAGGAGGAAGGATGGTGCTGAGGGAGGGGATGATTTTCCATCCCGTGAAAAGACAGCTCTGGATGGGAGCTAGGACAGCTCAGTTTGCAGTCCTGTCCTCCTGGGATGAGCTTGGCTTTGCCAGGTCCTTGTCTAACTCCAAACCAGCACGGCAGCACCAGCAGGGATGGAAGAGAGCTCTGCTTCCAAGCCCTGCTTCCAGCCTGTCCCTCTCATTCCAGGCTTATGGAATACCCAAGCTGTGGACGTGCAGACCCCACACGATCCTACCTGGAATGATGAGGGCATCCAGCCCCTTGACATCCAGCTCAGCCAGGTCCTTGATGTTGCCTCTGGCTATCCTGGCGCTCTCCACCAGGACATTGCGCTGCTCCGGCGTCGGCTGCCCCTTCGCGTGGTCCACCACGTGCATCTGGGGGATGTTGGGAGCATAAACCTCTGCCTGGAGCGAGGGGAAAGGGCTGTTATCCTTCAGGAATTATGGATAAACGTGGGAAAGGCTCAGGGGGTGAGTGGGAACGCTGAAGGGCTTGCTTAGGGAAGAGCTGGGAGGGAGGGAAGGAAACCTGAAGTAGTTTGTGCCCAGAACTGCTTGTTTGGGGTCTGAAGGTTCCATCCATATCCCAACCAATCCCTCCTGCCAGGTGATCACCCAGAGAGCTGCTGTCCCACCACATCTCCCGCAGGGACAGGACTGGGAGTTTCCTCTCCCCACTGCTTTCCCAAAGCCAGAGAGTTTTCCCCCTTCCTTCAGCACTTTCACACTCGCGTGCAGAAATTCCGAGACGAGGGCAGTGAACAGATTTTGGGACAGTGCCACCTGCGCAGTGCTGGGCCCCACAATTTAAGAAGAATTTAAGGAATGCCGAGGTATCCCAGGGAGGGCAAAGCTGGGGGCAGGGCAGGAAGGAATGTCCGGTGAGGAGCAGCCGAGGACTCTGGAATTATCCAGGTGGGAGACAGGGAGGCTGAGGGGCAACCTCGTGGCAGCTGCCTGCGGAGAGGGAGGGGCTGAGCTCTCCTCCCTTCCAACCGGGATATTCCGTTCTGCGCTGCTCTGCTTCCTCAGAAAAGGAGAGATTGGAAGGACGCCCGAGTTTTCTCCGCTAGAGGCCCCTGGCGGTCCAGGGATGAGAGAGGGATGGGCTCCGAGCCGGCTGGTTCGGGCTACGGCAGGAGGGACCGCAGCAGCTCCGGGAGAGGAAGAGGCAGAATTGCACACCGTGGAGAAAACGCCTGGCCAAGCCTCACAGCGGAGCCGGACGGAGAAGGCAGGGTTGGAATGGTTTGGAACTGGGGGGACTGGCACGCCTCGGTCACCCCTGCGCCTCTACTGAGCAATTCCCATTCCCAGGGCAGCGGCTCTGCCCCAGACACGCGGGTGGCTCCCGGCTGAGCGTGATGCCCCACAGGCTTTCCCTCCCTCCCTCCCTCCCTCCCTCCCTCNNNCCTTTTTTACCCTTCCTCAAGTTCACCTCACGAACCCCTGCCTGTTCTCTCATCCCTGGGATGTCCCAGGCCAGGCTGGACACTGGGGCTCGGAGCAGCCCGGGACAGTGGAAGGTGTCCATGGCAGGGGTGGAAAGGATGAGCTTTAAAGTCCTTCCCAACCCAAACCGTTCTGGGATTCTCTGATTCTATTTTCACTCCTACCCTCCGAGGTTTTAAAAAGGTGAATTTCAAACAGTCTGTTAAACAGAAACAGCAGGGGAGAGAAGAGGACAAGGCAAAAGGGAAAGAGAAGGCACTCGGGAAATTCTGCTGGAGAGTTCAGACACAGAACCCCACGCCAATCCCTTGGGACAGCACAGCCGAGCAGGGAGCTCTCCACACCGTTCCCAAAACTCCGGGCACCGCTGCTTGGCTTTTGGGGAGTTCGGGGTTTGTTTCAGAGGCGCAAGGAGGGGAGAGGCTGAGGAGCAGAGCCGGGAAAAGGAGCAGGAGCTGGAGAAAGGAGCTGGAGAAAGGAGCTGGGAAAAGGAGCTGGGAAAAGGAGCTGGAGCTGGGGAAAGGAGCTGGGAAAAGGAGCTGGGAAAAGGAGCTAGAGCTGGGAAAAGGAGCCGGAGCTGGGAAAAGGAGCCGGAGCTGGGAAAAGGAGCCGGAGCTGGGAAAAGGAGCCGGAGCAGGATCCTCTTACCTGTGCCCCCTCCCGGCTGAGATGCACCAGCACCGCCGAAGCCTCGTGGATCTCGCTGCCGTCGAACACCCCGCAGCCAGCCAGCACCACGGCCACCCGCTTGGCCATGGTGTCCGGGAGCAGCGGGGATCCCTGGAGAGCCCCGGGCCGCTGTGAGCTCCGCTCGCCTCCCGCAGCTCTTTATAGCCCCGGCCCTCCCCCAGGAGCAGCCGGGGCCGGGAGGGTTGGGCTGAGCTCCTCGCTGGCACCGAGGTTTTAGCTCCGGCTCCACAGGCAGGGCGTGTAAAGATTGTTTGTGTCCTCAGCTGGCTGCTCCCTTCCAGGTCTTCTCCGCAGCACGGACAGCCCCGGCTGACGTGCCCTGCTCTAGAGCTGCCGTGTTTTTCCTCCTCAGCTGTTGATTTTCCATTCTCGTCCAGACTAAAGCAGCAGAACCTTTGCACGGGAGATGGTGTCGAAGGGAGCCTGCCCAGAGCCAGGATTCCAGCCAGGATTCCTCTCTGTGCCCCATTCTTTGACTTTTAACACCAATGTTTCCCTTTCTGATTCCGAATGTCCCTTCCCTCAGGTCCCATCTCCCCAAAGTGGGTGTTTTACACTTTGCTGTAGTTGTTTGCTGGCTTTGTCAACCTGGGTTTGGAAATTAATAAAGTTGTAGTGTTGGAAGGGACCCACAAGGATC
>VZTN01022691.1:33132-78109 GCA_013400515.1 Erpornis zantholeuca | reverse complement strand
CCAATCCCTCCTTGATTCCTTTATTCCTGCCTGCTCTCTGTTCCTAGGGAGCCATTTCAGGCATCAGAGGCTCCCAGCTGCTACCTGAACAAGCAGGAACAACAAACGCCAGAGGCTCTGCAGTCACTGATCCATCCCAGGCTGTGCCCCTTGGTTACTTTTACTGCCCAGAACAGGAGTTAAAGTGAGATAACCATTAAAAACACCCAAAGCCTTTCTCCTGCTGTTTGTTTTGCTATCTAAGGAATCCTAACTCTGGTTTGGGGCTGTGTTATTTCCTCTTTCATCAAAAAACAGTTGAGTGATGTTGCAACCTGAACAGGAGCCTAGGAGTGACTTTAAGATGTATCTTATATCACTTACTCTATGCTCAGAAGATAAATCTTATACTTTTCCGTATCTTTAAACTTTAAACTGTGTTTCTCTCCACAGAGAGAGATTTTATTGTTTTGCATTATTATTCTTTTCTTGTGTGTTTGTTAAATAAATACTTCTGTTTCTTCTTCACTTTCCTCTGAAGAAATATTTCTTTTCCCAAACCTGGTAAGGGAAAGGTAACTACAACCTGCTGTACAATCTGTCAAACGATATTTTTCTCTGAATTTGTCTCAAACCAAGACCATAGGTGATTTCTCTTCCTACAGCTGGTCCAGGAGCAGTCCCGTTAGGGATGGGACAAGGCAGCCAGAGGCTGAGGATTTCCACAAGCTGCCTGCTACAAACCACATCAGTTACCCCTGCCTCTCCTGAACTGGCTGGGCTGGTTCCCCTTACTGGGATAATTGGTGCAACAGGACCAGCCAGGCTTGTTTCCTTCCCTTGGGAAAACATCTGTCTGCACAGATATGTGAGCCCTAAAGGTCTCTGTGCAGTGAAGAAATGAGCAGTAAATGACATTTCTCAGCTGGGTTGTCCCAGCCTGGGTGTCTGTGTGTGCACACATCCATCATGGGAGAGATGCTGGGCTTTGGCTTTAACCTGCACTGAGGTTCTGGGGAGGAGGCCTGGGAGGGATCCTCTTCCTGAGGGTGAACTCAGTTAAAGATGCCAGGAAAGTTTGGGAGCAGTGGTAGGGACCCAGCAGGAGGCAGCTGGAGCAGGGAGCAGGAGGAGCAGGGTCCTTGGACAGCACCCGATGCCCTGGGGTTGTTCTTGATGCTGTCACAGCTCCAGCACCTTTGGGTGATCCCACAGGCCTTTTTGGAGCTCCAGCCAGTGCAGCTCCGAGCCCCATTCCCAGCAGCTTTCCTGCCCTCCAGCCCTGGCTGTGGGACAGGATTGATGGGGGACCACAGAGCAGGATCTGCTGAGGAGAACATCAGAGCAGGATCTGCTGAGGAGAACATCAGAGCAGGATCTGCTGAAGGGAACATCAGAGCAGGATCTGCTGAAGGGAACATCAGAGCAGGATCTGCTGAGGAGAACATCAGAGCAGGATCTGCTGAAGGGAACATCAGAGCAGGATCTGCTGAAGGGAACATCAGGGCAGGATCTGCTGAGGAGAACATCAGAGCAGGATCTGCTGAGGGGAACATCAGAGCAGGATCTGCTGAGGAGAACACCAGAGCAGGATCTGCTGAGAGGAACATGAGAGCAGGATCTGCTGAGGGGAACATCAGAGCAGGATCTGCTGAGAGGAACATCAGGGCAGGATCTGCTGAGGAGAACATCAGGGCTGGCTCCTGGAGGAGCTCTGCAGAGCCAGCCCAGCCCAGCAATATCAGTGCCAAGCTCTGCTCACTGTTCTGCACATTTTTCTCGTCAGGAGAGTGGGGTTGGCCTTAACTGGAGCTGAGTCCCTCATGGGAACAGTCCCTACCCTGGTCCTTCAGCACAAACAAAACAGAGGCATCGAAGCTCTCTCAGAACCATCCTCTGACAATTCCCCCCTGCCCCACCACGACCCCAAGGCCAGAGCCCACTGCTTTCTGCAGCCTCCCCTCCATCCCCAGCACCTTTACACCCTGAGCACACTCTGCCTGTGGGAAGCAGCAGGAAGCTCTCACAGGCCCTTGGTGTCCCCTTTGGGATCCCACCCTGGCCATGTCTGGCACTCCCTCCTGGCCTGGGAACCAGCAAGGCTCCTCTGTGCTGGCCGAGCTGGATGTGGAGTGCCAGAAGGACACAAGTCACCTTTAAGGGAATGGCACCGAGCCTGCCCTGGGTTTGCCCAGCTCAGGGGGCTGGTGCCAGGCATTCAGAGCTGTGACAGGGACAAACAGCAGGCCCGTGGCCAGCGTGAGCAGAAACAAGTGGTCCCCAAGGAGCTGCTGGGCTCGCTGAGCGCTTGTTTGCTCCAGCAAGGTGGATGCTTGCAGAAACCTTCATTTTAACCCCCGTAATTTCCTCACTGGCAGCAGCAAAAAAGGCAGCGACGGCAGTAAACCCTCAGCCTTATTTTTCAAGCGTCTTTTTTAACAAGGGTTAATCAACAGTAAAATTAAGAGGCCCCTGGAGGGAGCTACCAGCAGCCCACGCTGACTCACGGCCCCAAATTTACTGCAGCCAGAAAAGTTCATCTGCATTTCCTCCCGCATGCAGAGAGCGGCGGGAACAGAAGAGGTTTATAGGGAAAAGGGGTGGAGAGCAGGGAAGGACCGGCGGCAGCGGCGATGGTTTGGTTATAAAGAGCATGGGAGCGCAGGGAGGCAGCAGTGCAGCCCTGGCCGGGGCTGCAGCCATGGGGGCCGGGTCCCTGCACTCCTGCATCGGGCTCCTGGGCATCTCCGCAGGTAGGCACCGCTCCTGGCACGGCCCCCGGCCTCGGGAAGAGCTTCCCGGGACGCCCCCGCTTTTCCAGGGGGGATAAAGACGCTGTTTATCCGCTGGCTCCTCTGCCTGCGCGAAGCTTTTCGATCCAGAGATCCCCGCGCCGGTTTGGGGAGCCAACAAAATATTTGTGTTGGCTCCCCGAGGGCTGGCCCGGAGTTCTGTACTCGTTCCACGCTGGGTGGGAAGCAAATCCAAGCTTTTTCAATGTCGCTGTAGTAAATCATCTCGGTTTGGAGGCGGTTTCCTCCCCTTTCCTTTCCCAGCCCTTCTCCCCGCAGCTCTGTTTTCTGTGCTCACTCCCTTCCACTCGCTGCTTGCCTGAGTTCCATCTTCCCGGATTTTTCGGTTTTCTGTGGGCACAGGGCAGGAGGGATCATCTGCAGGGTGGGTGTGTGTGTGTGTGTCTGTCTGCCTTTTGTGTGACTGGAATGGTGGAGTTTTACCTTTGTCTGGCACTTTCAAACTCTCCCGCACAATCCCAGGAGGGTTTGTGTCGGAAGGGACCTCAGGGATGATCCATTTCCATGGGCAGGGACACCTTCCCCTAGACCTGGCTGCTCCAAGCCCCATCCAGCCTGGCTTTAATGGGATGGGGCATCCACAACCTCTCTGGGCAACCTCAAATGATAAATTCCAAGTTTTTTCCAACCAGGCACCCAGAAAGAAGCGAGACCTCGGGCACAAACTGAGTTCCACTCCCCCAGCTCCTCAGGCTTTCCTGTTTGCAGATCTTGCTCTGTTATTTTCCCTCTGTTCCCTGCTCTGCCCACCCACCCTGATTCTCCCCTGGTTTTTGGGCCAAGTTTACCAGCTCTCTGTGCTTCCCCCTCCGTGTCCCACAGGATCTCTCTTGCTGGCCGTGCATTTCTACAGCTCCCCCCGGGCCCCTCTGATCCCCAGCACAGCTCTCGGGGTCCTGCTGCTGATTTTATCAGCTCTTCTGGCCTATGCAGGTAAGACCTGGGGGTGGCTAAGCCCAAGGCCTCCCTCCCACAGCTTTGCACACCCAGCTCTGCTTTGCCAGCGGGATACAAACCACTCATCCCTTCTCCCAGAGGAGTGTGCTGCTCCATCCCTGGGAGTGCCCGAGGCCACCTGGGATGGTGGAAGGGGGAATGGGATGAGCTTTGAGGTCCCTCCCAACCCAAAGCAGGCCATGGCTCTGTGTCAGCACAGCGAATTTTTCCTCTATAGGCAAGAAAATAAATTGGTGTTTGTTTTAAACAAATGCTCTACCAGGATCTAGGAGTTTTAACAGGCCGAATACACAATTTGTCCCCCAGGATTTCTGAGAGTGCTTTCAGCATCCACAGGTTGAAATGTCCATGGGTAAATGCCAAGAGACAATGCCTCTGCTTATCTGAGAGAAAACAATCCCTGCCTAGGGCAAAATCCACACTTTCTAGAGTGAAAGCTGAATTATTTATTCTTTGTAACTCGTAGCGATGAGAATAAGAAATCGCAGAATTGTTCAGGTTGGAAAAGACCTGAAAGATCATCGAGTCCAACCAGCGCTGCCAGCACAGTCACCACTAAGCCACGTCCTCGAGTGCCACATCCGAGTATCTTCTGAACACTTCCCGGGATGGGCACTCCACCTCTGCCCTGGGCAGCTGTGCCAGGGCTGGACAACTCTTTCCATGGAGTTTTATCCTGATACTCAATCTAAACCTCCCCTGACACAACTTGAGGCCTTTTCCTCTTGTGCCATCGCTTGTTCCCCGGGAGAAGAGCCTGACACCTCAGTACAAACTCCTTCCAGGTCCTTGTAGAGCGTGAGGAGCTCCCCCTGAGCCTCCTTTTCTCCAGGATTAATCCATCCTCAGGCAGGACCTGTGCTGATCCTTGCTTCCCGCTTCCCACATCCCGCCGCAACCACAGCCCTCTCTCCGTTTGCTCCCCAGGGATCCGGAGGAGCCTCAGGAATGCCTCCCTGCTGGTGCCCCTGTGCCTCACCCTCTCTGCCTTCTGGTGTGGCTACGGAGTGATCCTGGTGCTGGCGGGGCAGGGAGCGCTGCCGGAGCCGGGCGATTCCCGCGACGCCCTGGTGCCAGGCCTGGCCGCCCTCGCCCTGGCGCTGCTCCTGGTGGCCGGGGTGGGCTTCCTCTGCAGAGAGCCCCTGCTGGCCCTGCTGGCTGCCGCCGTGGCCCTGGCCAGCGCCCATGAGGTGGCCCTGCACTGCAGCTCCTCGCTCGGCCCCTCGGCCGTGGCTTGCGCTCACCTCGGTGTCTGCCTGGTCGGGGGCTACTTCGCCCTGGGGAGGATCCTCTGCTTGCTGACCAAAGGGAAAGTCGCCCTCCCTGGCACGGATCTCGCCGAGAGCAAGGCCCGGGAGCAGAGCCGGGGCAGCGCTGGTGGCACCAATCCCTTTGCAGCCCCCGGGCTGCTGCTGAACGCGCTGTCGGCCAGCGTCTTCTGCTGCCGCCTCCTGGGGGCCACCCACAAACTCTTCCTGGGCCACGTGCCCTGGCTCTGGGCAGCTGGCACCTACCAGATGGGCATCTGTGTGCTGTCCTACCGTGCCATGGACGCTCTCATGGCCACGGCCTTCGGCTTCACGTCCATCCTGCAGTTGGCCGCGGGTTACTGCCTCCTGTACCCTGCCTGGCAGCCGGAGGAGCCCTCCTTGCCCACCCCATTCCTGGTGGTTTTCTCCATCCTTTTCGCTGTCTTGGCTCTTTTTCTCTCCCTTCAGAGCCCCGTGGATGGCCTGTACTTGCTGGTTTTTGTCACCTACTGCATTGCCTTGGCTTGCAGTCCCGGGGGGTTTTTTGCAGGTGGCCCCCACGGCGTGGCCGTGGCTGTTTTTGTGGCCTCAGCCTCGGTGGCTGTGATTCACCTGTACAATGTGAGGGCGAGGGCCAAGATCCCCACGGGGAAGGGTGCTGTGAAGGCCCTGCTTGCTCGCAGCAGCCTCCTGAAGCTCCGGGAAGGGCCAGACCTTCACGCTCCCTACCTGGGCTATTCCAAGTACGCCGATGCCGAAGCCCTCGCCTACGCCTGCAGCGTCCTGGCTTCTTTTGCTCTAACAACCCCCGGAGACCCCCAGGCTCCCCTCGCCACTGTCGTCATCCCATGGGTGGTAGTAGCTGGGGGGATCCTGAAGCTTCTTGGCGGCTCGGTGGCCTTTGCCCGGGGTAAAACCCTGGAGAGCAGCGCCTTCATCCTCTACGCCGTCATGTGGATCATCTGGGGCCTGACAAGGTATGGAGGCCTCCACGGCACCGCCAGGAGCTTCCACTCGGCCCTGGGCATCGTCGCCTTCCTGCTCTTCAACAGCTTCATAGTCTTCTGCTCGCTCTTCCTAAACGCGGCCTGGTTCCTCTACTCCCTCACCCTCACGCTCGTCGCTGTCAGCTTCCTGCTGGACGCCATCCGCGCCCTCCCCAGCGGCTACGACATGGCTGCCAGCCTCCTCTTTGGCCTGGTCAGCTTTTACTGCTTCCTGGCTGCCCTCTCCAGCAGCACCTTCGAGGGTCGCTGCCTGCCCTTGGGGGGACCCCTGGTGCAGCTCGGCGGTGTCGGGGCAGGAGCCACCAAGTGCCTTCACCTGCCTGCCAGGAAAGCTTCCTCAGTCAGGAGGATTGCAGGTAAGGGGAAGACAGAGGGTGGAAGGTGGGGATGGAGGGGAAATTCTGGGAGGTTTTGTGGCAGGACACTCTTGAAAGGACATTGCTCCAATCATGGAATGGTTTGGGTGGGAAAGGGGCCTGAAGCCCACCTTGTTCCACGGGCAGGGACACCTTCCACTAGACCAGGGTGCTCTGAGCCCTGTCCAACCTGGCCTTGGTGTGGAAACCAGGATAATTTGGTGAAGTGGGCCAGGTCACGGGAGCCACAAGCTGAGCTGAACTGAGCAGGAATTCCCTGCTGTGTCTCCAGCATCACTTCCCTGTGTCCTCATCTGCTCTGGGATCCAGGAATCCCCCAGGCTGGGGCTACCACCCAAAGCTCTGCACAGAGAAAGCAGAGCCAACGCTTGGTCCTTGCTCTCTCCACCTCTGGCCCAGAACCCCCCAAAATGCCAGATGTCCTCTTGGAGGAGGATTGCAGGGAAAGGCACTGCCAGGGCTGGGAAAAGGAGAGGAGAGCACCAAATCGGCTGTGACGCAGGAATTACAGCCCTCAGCTGTCACTGAAGGGCTCGTGCCCTGTTCCCATGCCAACAGATATCCTGAGGAGCGGCGGGACCTGCGGCATCCCCACAGACACCGTGTACGTGCTGGTGGCCGCCTGCAGCCGGCCCGACGCCGTGGAGAAGGCTCACCGGTGAGTCCTGGCACCTGGGCTGGCCTCAGGAACCTTCTAGAACTCAGAGCTGCCGCCGAGGGCTGGCTATGGCAGCTGGGGAGAGCAAGGCAGCTCAGCCTCCGTGGGGACAGCCAAGTGGGGAGAAGATCCAGGTGAGGGAAGGAGAGAACTGAGCTGTGGTTGTGTCCTGGGGTGCTGAAGGCTGATGGAGCCAGGTAACTTGGGCAGCACGAGGCACCAAAACCAGTGGCAGATGGGGCAGGGGATTGTTGTTCCTACTTGTGGGTACACATTGTCACAACCAAACCCCTCCGGTGGCAGCAGAGCCTTGCTGTGAGCTGGGACCCCTCATGTGGGTCAGAACTTGTGCCACTTTTTATCCATCACTACACGAGGAGTTAAAGCCCTGATTTGGAATGAACATTCCTGATTGAGGATAGTCATTAATGTCCCTTCCCATCCAGTTGGTTGTCCAACACTCCTACTTTTACTCCAGAGCAGTGAGGTGGGGCAGAGCCTGCACACCTTGTCTTAGCTCTGGACCTCCCCAACAGTTTCCTTTCCATGAAATTACATCCCTGGCTTCCTTCCAGTCTCATCTTTTCTTCCCTCTTTTCCAGGTCCAAGCGCCAGGCTCAGGACCGCCCCATGTCCCTCTGGATTTCCAGCCTAAAGCAACTGGAACCTGCCAAGCATTTGTTCACTCCCCTCCTCTGGGACTTCATGGAGGCTGCCTGGCCATCCCCCATCAGCTTGGTCATTCCCAGAGGTGAGGAAATGCTGTTAATTCCAAGCTCTCCGGAGAGCTTTGGGTTTGAAATTCCTAACACTGCGAGCCCCTGCAACACCGTGGGGATATTCCTGGTGAGACCATCGTGTCTCTCTGACGTGCATCTCTGAGTGCTGTGTGACTCTGCTTGGTGCAGGCCCCTGGGTGGATCTCCTGGGCATGAAGGACTCTGCCAAATACGTGGGGACCCCTGGGAGCGTGGCCATCCGCATCCCCGACTGCTCCGTCACCACGCACCTCATCGACCTGGTGAGCCAGAGCACCCCAGCCCTGCTGGCCAGGCCTCCTCTCTGAGAGCAGGGAAGCCTGCAGGCAGCTGGGAGGGATTTTATGGCAGCAAAGAGGGGAAAAGGAGCAACCACCAGGGTTAGGAAATGAGGAAAATGCCCTTAATAGGTAGAGTTTCATTTCCAGCATAGAACACTGCTGGAAGCACAGGCTTCTCTGAGGCTGGGCTAACTCCAGAATGTGCAGAAAGTGGCCAGAGGAGCTGTGATACCCTGAGTGTTCCAGGACAGACATTGTGGGTCTTTGGCAAGTGCTGTTGCTGGAAAACAAGATGTTGTTTCATGGCCATCATGGCTAACCCCAGATTGGTCACTGGGGCGCAGTCAGGTGGGACTGTACTGCCTGCAAAGCAGGAGCCTCACCTGGGCGAGCCACACCGAGCTCCCTTCAGAGCCACAGACGAAGTTCAGAGCTCAAGTCACCTGTTTTATCCCCAAAAATCCTGCTCAGGGCTTTGATTCCTGTCCTTCTGTCGCCAGGTTGGTCCCATTGTGGTCACATCAGCCAACCCCACGGGAGAGGCCGACACCACCCACCACAACCAAGTGTATGCCAAGCTGGGGGAGAAGGTAACCAAGGCCTGCAACCACTTCATTTCCAGAAGGAAAAATCAGTAGATGGAATCAGGAATATGGGAAAGCCTCTAATTAACAAAACCTCATGGATGCTCCTCACGCTGCTGCCAAAGGGAAAGGAAATTTTAAGACACAGAACTTGGTGGGAAACCAAAACTCTCCTGCTTTTCACAGGGTGGTTATGGCTTGGCAACGTGAGTTGGTCCATATTCCAGCATGGAATGATGGAAGCAATAAAAAATTCCTTCTTGCTTACAAGCAATCAAATCCTGGTGCTTGGATGTGCCAGGGATCCAGCTGGAATTGGGCTGTGAGAACTCAGGAATTCCCATCTGAACCTGGGGCTGCTCTGAAACTGGTGCCAAGCTCCAAAATATTCCTGGCTTTTAGAGATTTCATGGAAGCACCGTGGTCATGGCCTTTTGTTGCCTTTGGTTGGTTTAGGTTGGATATCAGGAAAGGTCCTTCCCCCAGAGGGTGCTGGGCACAGCCCCGAGGCTGCCAGAGCTCCAGGAGCACTTGGAAGGGTGGAATTGCTGGGGGGGTCTGTGCAGGGCCAGGGCTTGGATTGATGGTCCTTGTGGATCCTTCCAGCTCAGGATGATTCCATGATTCTAAGGTTTTGCTGCTGAATTCTGAGGGTTTTACTGATTTTGTGTCATCATGGCAGCTTTATTTGAGGGCAGCTTTAAACAAGAGGGGGTACAAACCTTCCACATCTAACTCCTCAGAAATCAAAATTCCATACACTTTTTTTTTTTCTGGGTGGGATTTTTCCAGAGCTCCTCAGCTGCTGGAAACCTGTCTGTGCTGTGCTGCTGACCTGCACCCCACAGGGCTCTCCCTGTCCTTGCTTTGAGGTTCACTCACTCCAAATGCAACCCTGGTGTGGGACAGTGGGGCAGGAAGGAGCAGCATTGCCTTGGACAAGAATGATTTGCTGTTGAGAGGGGAAACTGTCCTCTTCCAAGAGGGATTTGGTGTGGAAATGTGCTGTTTCTAGGTGGATGCAGTTCTTTGTGCTGGGCCTTCTCCAGAGAACATTGCCTCCACCGTGGTGGACTGCACCAAGATCGACAGCGGCAACATTGGATTCTTCCGAGTCGGCATCATCCCCAAGTCTCAGGTGAAGTTCAGGGTTTAATTCCATTCCCTTTCTCCACTGAATGTGTTTCAACCTGGGGTTGAAATTAGGGGTTTCCTAATCCATTAAGGAGGCAAAGAAGTCTGTGATATTAGTTATAGGAGTTATCCTGAGCAGTTATCCCAGGCTGCCATGAGGGACAAGAGCAGAGCTCCAAGTTTCTGTCCCAATCCTCCTCCGGGAGCAGCTCTGTGTGGCTGGGGAATGGCCAAGGCAAGGCTGATTCATCCATGGAAAGGGCTCTGAGGTCCGAGGTCAAGGACCTCCATGGGGCAGGCTCTCCATGTTCACCCATCCCAGAGACCTCTGGGCACAGAAATGATTTGTGCCAGCCAAAAACCGAGCCACACATGTGAAAGAGATCTTGTGGAAGGTGTCCCTGCTCAGAGGGGACCTTTAAAGGTCCCTTCTGTCCCATTATTTTATGATCAGTTGATTATTTCAACAGCTGGAGAAGAAGTCAGTGCTCTCCCCTAACTCCTAACCCACTCCCAGCTGCTTTTACTCATTCCAGGTGCTGCAGATCCTGGAGCAGGTGCAGGAGAAACACCTGGTGGTCCCTACCAGCGGCACTTGTCCCACAAAAGAAGAGCTCCAGAGCCGTGGGCACGCTGTGCACAATGGGGTGGGCAGAGCTGCCTCGCTGGAGCCGGGGCTGGATCCCGATCCCGATCCCGATCCCGATCCCGAGCGTCACCCTCGCTTCTGACCACCACAGCTCCAGCAGCTCCGTGCTCACATCGTCTGCTGGACACTGCCATTTCAGCCAGGCTGGGGAATGGGAGAGCCTTCCCAGCTCCAGGGGTGGTTCACTCATTGTTCCACGGACACTGCTCACATATCCCAGTGCGGCGCTGCCCTAAAAACCACAGGCACCCAGCAGGAAAACCTTCCCTTAGGGACACTTCCCCTGGAGATCAGTCAGGACCAGAGCGAGCGTTCCTTTGGTGACTCGGAGTTCCAGAGCTTTGTCCCTGTCACTGGGAGGGAATTCCTTGGATCTGGGGCACGGGGTGAGGTGAAGGGGTGCAGAATTGCGTGGTGGGGGGAAAAACACTGCGTGAAACTTGAATCACACGGAATCGTTTGGGTGGGAAAAGACCTTTCCAAGGCCGGGGTCCTGCTGCCCCCCAGCACTGCCAAGGGCACTGCTGCCCCATGCCCCCAGGTGCCAGGTGGGACAGGAGGAGGGGAGGTGTGGATCCAATGGGCTTGGCGAGGTGTGGGTGCTGGAGCTGGGGGTGCTTCTGCTGGGCTTTCTTCAGAATGGAGGTCACCCCTTTGCGACCCCACTTTGGGAGGTCTTTCCTCCCTTGGGAGAACCCAACACTCCAAAGAAATTCCACGACCTGAGATTCCATTTCTGCGTTTCACACTCAGAGCCAGGGTGGAATTCCCAATCCAATCCCAATAACGTATCCTTAGAGGTGCTGGAGCTTTAGGGAAGACCCTCCCTTCCCACGTTAGCAGTTTCAGGAGAGCAGTCTGTGTGTGAGCATGCCAGGAGCTGGTCTCTTGGCTCACAGCCCAACTCTTCCCATCTCGTCCCATGTTTCCTCCAGAGTGCAAACTCCGTAGGATCAGAGGAAGGAATTCCAGCCACTCCAGGCACTCATTTGTCTTCTCCAGGGGCCCAGCTTCTCCCCAAACTCCTCAAACACAGGGGAGGAGGTGGAGACCTGCTCACCTAGGACCTAGGACACGGTGGGATGGCCCCTGGAGTGTAGGAATGGGAGGACATGGAATCTTTTAGGAAGGACAGGCAGTGTGGAGTGGTTGGAGGAGTTGGGAAGGAGTCCCAAACCTTTGTGAGGAGCTTTCCTGGGCAAACACTGCAGCTGTGGCTTCTTCCGCCTCCAAAAACTGCTGGTCTTGTTCTTACCTGACTCAGGTGCACGGTGCTGATCAAACTCCAGCTAAAAACCAATCCATTGATCATTGATTTCATTGTGCTGGAATTTAAGGATAAATTAAGGTGCGGTCGGAGGAGCTCAACCTCAACAAACTCCAGCAAAGTGGAGTCTCCTCAGCTCGTCCTGGCAGAGCTCTCCTCCTGCAGAGGAAATTCCTGCAGAATTCAGTGTGTTCCACAGTTTTGCTGGTCTACTTCCTGTATCTCCTCGGAGTTCATTAAAAACTGGTTTTCAGAAAGCAATAAAATGTTTTTTCCCTGAGCAGATCTCACCCAGGGCTGTGCAATGGTGGCAAAACCTGGTGGGGCGAAGTGTTCTGGGTGTTGGAGGATCCAAGCCTTGCAGGATCCAAGCAGGGGCTCAAGAGGGCATCAAATTGTGCTGCTGCCAGGGTGGGGGAGAGGAGGGAGGGAGAAGAGAACTCCTCACAGCATCCCCTGGTACCAGTTCAAAAACGCCAGGGCTGCATTTCACCCCTTAATCACTCAAAAAAAACCCCATAAACACCAAAATGTGAGGGAATGTGGTAAGAAGTGGGAGTTTGGAGAGGTGCTGAGACATCACAAAGCCTTTTGGTGAGGGGAAATTAAATATACTTGAGGCACTGCTGCCCTGTGCTGCAAATAATGATTTTTTTAGTATGGCACAAATTAAAAGTGGCTCAAAAAAACTGTGTTCTTCACTTGATGCTTCCTCTGGATCCATTTTTAATCTTTGTCTCCTTTTTTTTTTTGGTTTTAGCTCACAGAAAATGTTGGTTTCAGCCTCAGGACACTGGGGGAAGCATTTCTCACTTGGTGAGACAAGGAGAGGTTTCATTTCAGGCTTGGTTTTACCCCACCCACAGCTCTCCCGTGTACCAGCAAACCGGAAAGGAACAGTTTAGGGAAAAGGAGATTTAAATGGGATCTTTCACTTAAATCCAGGCAAAAATATACCTCTACTATTTCCACAGTTTTCCCAGCATTTAAGGGGAAGCAAAACATTTTTGAAAAGAAGTGGAGACAGGAAAAAAGTTGCTGTTTCAAGTGGCAAATCCAAAACACTTCAGTGAGAAAAGGCTGAGATAAACATTTGGATATTTGGGTACGTTTGCTGAAAAATCACAGATCAAACCTATTTGGGGGTATCAAGAAGAGTATTTTCATCACTGAAAGTGGAGGTTATTGTCTAAAAAAAGATTGTCCAGGCCTCCTGGAGGGAGCCCCTCACTGCTCCAGGGAAGGAACTGCTCCATTCCCATGTTCTGGATAAGAGGGACACGAGGGAATGTGGGGTCCTCAGACCTCCACCACAGGAGGAGGAGAACCAGAAGAGGCTCCTGGGGAACCAATTTTGGTTGCATTGTCCATGTCTCGGAGATCTTCAGGCCTGAAAGGTCACCCTGGGAGACAAAACAACCTCATGAATGGGGCTCTTTGTGACCCAGCCAGCTCTCCAATCCCACTGGGGTTGGAAACAACCCGGGGAGAAGGGCTGTCCCACCTTCCTTCTGCCCTTTGTGCAGTCTAGACACCCGTGTCAATGGAAAAAAAAATTCAAAAAAGGATGCAGAAGGAGTGTGTTTTGCAGTGGCAGGAAAAAGCCAGCTCACCCTGCAGGGCAGAGCAGTGCCCTGGGACAGGAACTGACTCAGTGCCATCGCCCAGGCCTGGGTGCGCCTGCCCAGGGTGGGCAGAGGGGAATTGCAGCTTCCCAACCACGGCTGGGGCCAAAGCAGCCCAGCAGGAGCCCTGGGACATGGGCAGGAATGTCCCTTGGCCACTTCCAGACCCCAGGAACGGGGGCCCCGGGGGGTGGGAACATCGGGATCCATGATCGTGGAGATCTTTTCCAACCTTGGCGATTCTGTGGTTCTGTGACTTCTCCTCTTGGGTTCTTTCTCTGGAAGAGTCCAAGTCTGCCTGTGGCTTGGGATGGGGCATGGGGTGGAGGAAAAGGCAGGAATAAAGTCCTGCTTAATTGGGTGATCCTCAGTCAAAGCCCAGCCCTGTGATCTCGGCAGGGTCGAGGGCACAGCTCCTGCCAGCACAGCCATGGTGGGCTCATGTCACCTTCCCCTCATCGCACCCTTCCTGCTGCTCCTCCCTTTCCCAGCCACAGCCCAGGGTTATTCCTGCAAAATCTCTGGAATATCAGCTCCATCACCGACAAAGAAAGGCCATAACTCAAAATCCTGGGCCAGATCTTGAGCTGCTCCACAAGAGAGATGGGATTTAACACCTGAGAGTGGCTGAGTTGTGGTGCCCAGTGGCTCTAGAGCCATCCTGCTGTTGCCTTTCTCTGGTCTTAAAATTCAAACCAAAACACAGTTTATGGGGAAAAGGGGTTTGTACCTCAGTGTTTATTTCAGAATCCTTGGGTGCAGCACTTGGTGCAGGTGGAATGCCCTGAAAATGCATGCACACCTCACACTGAAATACACACAATTCTAGGCCTTGCAAAATTAACATATTTATAAAAGATTGCATAATCCATCTAATAAGATTAGATGGATTATGCACAAAACCTTGGAGGAAAAAGCAGCTTCCTGTAAATCAAGGTTCTTGAGCCTTAACAGCAATTAATGGGATTAATTAAATCCAGTTGTGACTCCATCATGTTCTCCCTTTCTGCTCCCCCTCTGGCTGGAAGGACCCATCCTCTCTCCTTGCAGGACCCTGCCAGCTGGGGCTGAGGAGGACAGGGGCAGTGGGAGCTGCACCCTTGGGCAGACAGCAGTGAGTTTATGGGATCTCCTCATTCCCCTGCTCCTTCCCCATGGATCCCAGGAGATAACAGAGCAGTCAGGGGTCCTGTGGGGCTGCCTGGGGAGGTCTGCCCTGAACATCCAGTCCAGCAGCTCCAATAAATACCTCGAGTGAAAGTCTCATGGTAAAGGGTCAGCACTGTCAGCTCTTGTGAGAGCTTTTCATTCCTTCCTGGAACACACACAGATCTCACTGATGTTATCATCCCTTTCTAGATAGCAAAACCCAGGAATTTCAGCCAATTCTTCTGCTCTGGCTGTGAGATTGATGTCCTGAGAGAGCTCCAGCTGTGGAGCAGAGTCAGTGAGGTCTGTGACCATCCCTCTGTGCAGTGATGTTCCCTCACACCGTGAACACTCAGTTTTGCACCAGCTTTTTTCACCAGTGTTCCTTTTAATTAAATAATTAATAAAACAATGTCCTATTAACTAAAACCTCCTCTCCCATCTCTGCCTCTGCACCTCCTTCCTTCTCCCTGCACACTCCAGGGGCTGCTCCTCTCTGCCAGACCTGGTCCCCACCCCTGAAAACAATTTCATTGGAGCTCAGCTCACTTTGGATCAAGCACCAGGATGAGAAGGGGAGTGGAAATCAATAAAACCATCCACGGGAGAGATTTAAGGACAAACATGATGAGATTTGCATCCTTTACCCTTAATTGTGGTTGAATTGGTGCTTCCCATTGGGAATGAGCCTTGTCCGTGGGGGATGAGCCTCCTCAGAGTGCAGCAGAATGGAAAACACAACGAGAGGTGTTCAAAATCAGCAACAGCTCTGATGAAAGGCCCCTGTGTCTGGAGAGCCTGGCTGAGGGAACTGCAGGCTCCTGTTGTTGACCTAAGGGAGGTGTGTTTGTTTCCCTCCAAACCTGCAGGGGCTGGGGAGACCTGGGTGATGCCTGAAATGGCTCCCTAGAAACAGAGACCAGACAGGAGTAAAGGAAAAAGGTGATATTTATTGGAAAGGCCTTCAGGTGCACACTTCGGGCTCCAGAGGCTCCTGCCTCAGTGAATCCCAAAAATGGACATCCACAGGTCATGAGTGCTTCACACTTTTATAACAACATCAATTCCCCAAGCAAAACCAGCCAAGGATGTTATTTCCCCAAGCCTGCTCCCCTCTCTCCCCAAGATGAAGCTTTGCAGTTCTTGTTCTGAGTGTCCTTGAAGGGCAAGTTAGAGGTTTTGTTATGTCTATCTCAGCACAGAGAACAGCACTGAACGAGCTACAGAAAACTTCAGAGTTACACTAGGAGTACAGGACTGGAAAAATAGAAAAGTTAAAACCTAAGGCATGATGGGGAAATGGCTTTGGAGGAATGGTGGGGATGTGACAATGGAGATGTTGATCCCAACTTCCCTGTGCAGGGCTGGTGTGTCAGAGCCTCAGCTCCCACTCCTGGGATGGGCTCTGGGACATCTCCCAGCCTACTTTGGCCTGGGAGCTCCTCAGGCTCCAGAATTCCATCATGTATTTGGCTCAAGTGCCAGAATCAACAACATAATCAAAGAACTCCAGAATTATTTGGGCTGAAAGGGAACTTGAAGATCATCTCCTGCCATGAGCAGGGACACCTTCCACCATCCCAGAGTGCTCCAAGCCCCATCCAACCTGGCCTTGGACACTTCCAGGGATCCAGGGGCACCTCCAGTACATGCCTACCATGAAAAAGCCTTTCTGTTAAAATGCTTCCAACAAAATGTTAAAATTTTTGTTAAACTTTTTGTTAAATGTTGTTAAAATACTGTGAAATTACATTTCACAACGACATCAGTTCTTTGCTGTTTATCTGAGTTTTACCATGACCTCCCAACCAGCTTTGCTGGTTGCTCCACAGCCCCCAGTGCCGTGGGTCAGACATTCCCAGCTGTGAGTGCACACACAAATAACCTGCTCCAGAGGAAGGTGTCCACGGCAGGGGATGGGAACTGGGAGATCTTTAAGATGCCTCCCAACCCAAACCATTTGGCGTTCTCAGATTCCCCCAAATACTTTTTTTTTAAAGGAAATATTTCGCAGCAGCAGCGAAAAATCAAATTTCTTTCCTTTGTCGCACAGAGAGGTGGGAGATTTTTCCTGGCACAAACTGATTGTGTGGTTTATTGTGTTAAATAAAAACCCCTATTTTTCCTTTTTATCACCTGATGGTGGAAACAGAGCAGACACCTCTGACCCATAATTACTTCTGAGTCACCAGAACACTCACGAGTGCCAAAGTGAGCAGCCCAGACTATGGTGAATGTTTGGGGTTCTATTTTTTTTCCCCTCTAACATAATTTGTTTGTTTTCTTATTCAGTAAATCATAAAAACCCAATTAGTGCATAAAAATTTACACCCCTG
Organism: Erpornis zantholeuca; assembly: GCA_013400515.1. Taxonomy (NCBI): domain Eukaryota; kingdom Metazoa; phylum Chordata; class Aves; order Passeriformes; family Timaliidae; genus Erpornis; species Erpornis zantholeuca. The sequence continues at coordinate 61,285 of VZTN01022691.1, read as the reverse complement.
GCTCTCAGCTGCCCGTAAGTACAGAGAGTTTATTGATTTCATTGTGCTCTGCTGGGAGGGGACTCTTCACACAAACTGCACAAGGAAATGCTAATCCTGGGTCTCCCTGAAACAAAGCCATAAACTCCTGTAATTTTCTTATCTTGCTCCACTTAGGACATGAATTCTGGATTTTTCATAGCTTTGGTTGGAATCTGTTTCCATTTTCACCCCCGATTCCGGGTCAGAGTGCTCTCCAGTGCTTTCCTCAAGGGCTGACACATCCCAGGCTCCCTTTGCCTGCTACAGAGCTCCAGAGGGAACTTTCCCACCCTCTCCTGGATTTCCCAGACCCTGGCTGTTGGGGGTGAGCAGTGAAGGGGCAGCTGGGGAGCTCCACGTCCTTCCCTGGAGCTGCCACATCCCTTGGCACCGGCACGGAGATGGCCCAACACAAGTCGAGAATGGACCTTCTCCTTTTCCCTTTCCTTGGGTTTTTTTGTTTTTTTTTTTTTTCCTCTCCCAGCACTTTATAGCCAATATTAACAAACCTCACTTGCTCAGGAAGTTCAAGTCCTTTTTCAAGCATTAAGGTGTTTAAACATGAGAGCAGTCCTGTGCTGTGGGACTTCACCGCACGCCTTAAAGTTAAGCCCCTGCTGGGTGGCGATGAACCTCAGCTGGCACTGACATCCATTTATTGAATAAGTGTTTATCACACAGCCCTGGAATGGTTTGGCTGGGAAGGGACCTGGAAGCTCGTCCTGGTCCATGGGCAGGGACACCTTCCTCCAGCCCAGGTTGTTTAGCTGCCCTAAGGTATGCACAGGGAGGAGAGCCTGACTGAACTCCACTTCCAGATGCTGGCACGGGCTGGGAAACCACAGGAGGCTGGGAATGCCCAGCTGTGCCCGAGGGGGGTTTGCAGGGTCAGGAGGCTGCGGGGTGAAGGAGAGCCTGTGTTCCATCCCAGGAACGGCTGCCAAGGAGCTTTAACCGAGAGTTTGGGGAGCTGCTCGGATGAAACAACATCCACCACCCCGAGAAAGAGGAAAAGCTGCTATTTCTGGTGACTTCTGAGTGCCAAGGGAATGGCAGCACCAGCTGGACAACAACGGCAGCGCCAGAGCAAGAGGAGAGAGCTCAGGGCTGGAGTTGGTGTTGACAGGTCAGCAATGAGGCATGGGAGGAATCCAGCCCCGGGGATCGCAGGTTTTCCTGCCCAGATCCAACAGAACCAGGAGGAATCCAGCTCCAGGGATCCCAGGTTTTCCTGCCCAGATCCAACAAGCAGGAGGAATCCAGCCCCGGGGGATCCTGGATTTTCCTGCCCAGCTCCTATAGAACCAGGAGGAATCCAGCCCCGGGGATCCTGGATTTTCCTGCCCAGCTCCTATAGAACCAGGAGGAATCCAGCCCCGGGGATCGCAGGTTTTCCTGCCCAGCTCCCGCAGCAGTCGGGCGAGCGGGTGGAATGTGGCCTGAGGGAGAATTGCATAAGCAAGATGCTCCAAAACAGTGATAAGGAGCAAGGGAAGGGAAGGGTCGTGTCCCCTGGGAGGGGGAGCTGGGACTGCGGCTGTGCCAGGGGAACGATCGGAGCAGGAGGGAGGAGAGGGAACAACGGTAGGGAACTGGCAGAGATCTCCCGCTTGGACACTGCCTCCAGGACGGGAAAAACATTACGGAAAACCTCCCATCTGTCACGCACCTCGCGGTGTTTTGAAGCCTTCGGGTCTAACTCATTGTTTCCTTTGTTGAGGTTTGTCTTTGGCGAGCGAATTCCCTCATCCCTGGCTCCCCCCGGGGCTTGTTTGCTTTGGGAGAGAGGGAGGTTCTGCTCTCTGCTCTTGGCAGAAACTTCTGCCCCTCCGCAGCGCCCAGCGAGGGTCCTGGGGACCGGGGTGGGGACAGCCCCGGGGTGGGGGACAGCCCCGGGGCAGCAGGGTGTTGGAACGAGATGATCCTGAAGATCCCTCCCAACCCAAAGCAATTCACGACTCTGGCAGCTCCCAGCTCAGCCAGGGATGTTCATGGATGTTCCTTTGCACCCTCAAGGAGCTGAGTGCCCCGGGATGAGCTGGGGACTCCCCCGGGCCAGGCAGGGAGGGGCTGGGAAGATGCCAGGGGAGGAATGGGGCAAGCTGCTTGCCGTGATTGCACCTCCCGGTGTTTATTCCTTCCTCTGGTGTTCAGGCACGGAGCTTTGCCGTTTTGGGAGGATGGAGAGCTCGGTGGAGATCAAATGAAACTCAAAGCCTTTCCTTGTGTTCCCCAAAAGAGGATTTATTTAGTGGGTGTTAGAACTGTAAAATGCACAGGTCTGAGTGTTGTGGAGGGGGATGCACAAGCAGCCATGGCACTCACAGTCCAATGCACTTCGGAAACGCAGGAGCTCTGGGAATTCCAGCAGTAAAGCATCAGCTCCTGATCCTGCTCCACGGGCAGCTCTCCCAGGGATTCCAGGCTCTTACTGGGGATAGACAACAAATCACTGCAGAAAGCTCCCAGGAGAGGCCCCAGGTGGGGAAGTGCTGCTGTTCCCAGGGGGGTGAGAGCTGGATCAGACAAGGAATGGCTCTCCCAAGGCCATGTGCTCCAGCAAAACGCAGGACACCTCGTGTTTTCAGGGAGAGCAGACGTTGTTCCTTTGCTCAGGGAAGGTTCCTTCGGTTCAGACCACTCTGTTCTTCACCCTTTCAAAGATCTGCATCACTTTTCCTGCTGGGATGCAGCCTTCCCGCACGATGGTGATGCCACCTTCCCAGAGGGAGAACAAACAAGTCAGGACAATCTCTGAAGGAACACCTCGCACCAGCAAAGCCACCCAAAATAAAGTTGTGTGGCAGGACCAGGAGCTTGTCAGAAAGTGAAACCACCAACGAACCAAGTGACCTCACACTTTGCTCAAGGGTTTGGTTTTCCACTAACAAATCCCTCCCAAATGTCAGCCCAGAGCCACCCGGGACACCTCAGCGTGTGCTGCTGCGTCACTGCGGGCCAGCTCCGGTGCCACCCTCCTGGTGGTGGGGCCAGGCAGCACCTACCCTCCTTCCAGCAGCACCCACCACCATTCCAGCAGCACCCACCCTCCTTCCAGGAGCACCCACCATCATTCCAGCATCACCCACCCTCCTTCCAGCATCACCCACCCTCCTTCCAGCAGCACCCACCCTCCTTCCAGGAGCACCCACCATCATTCCAGGAGCACCCACCCTTCTTCCAGCATCACCCACCCTCCTCCCAGCAGCACCCACCCTCCTCCCAGCAGCACCCACCATCATTCCAGCAGCACCCACCCTCCTCCCAGCAGCACCCACCCTCCCTCTCGCAGCATTCTCGCAGAGTTTCCTTGCACAACTGTGTTTGTCCTCCTGCCTCGCTCCCTGGCAGCACAGAGGTCCTCCCAGGACATCTTTTGTTTGCTTCTCTTCATCAACATGTTTGCAAATGTCCAGGCACTCGGGAGCTGTTACTCTTGGAGCACTCTGTGCTGCCAGGTTGATACTGGGGAAGGGTGGAAGCGTCCCAGGAAAAGGCAGAGGCTGGCACAGAGGGAGCTTCTCACACTCACTTTCATCGATCTTTGTGCAGTTGACCACCGTGGACGCCACCACCTCGTCAGACTGTCCATCACAGAGAACACCCTCCAGCTTATGGCCCAGGCGCCTGTGGGGGACACAACAGCACCAAGCTGTCACTACAGGACACGAGCAACACACACAGAGCTAGTTTTTCAAGCAGAGAAAGGCACACAGTTTAATTTCACTTCGATATATAGAGATTCCTGACAGTGACCATGGATCGGAGGATGAGGTTGCCTCCTCTCCAACCACACTGGTCAAACTAGAAGTCCATCAATCTCTTCCTCAGGAGAGGAATGAAAAACAAAAGGAACAGTTAGAAAAACATTGCTTTGTTTACATGAAATACGTGAGAACTCCATTACAAAGAATGCAAACATCAAAAGGCTGAAAAAATCAGGGCAACACAACCCTTGGCAGAAGGTGCTGGGACCTGGTGCTGAGGCTCCCCTCGGTGCAGGACACAGCCCAAGGTCTGCCAGCACCTCGGCATGAGCAGGTACTCACGAGATGACCATGTCGTGGTGGGTGCTGTCCACCTCCCCGCTGGGGTTGGCCGAGGTGATGGCCAAGGGCCCTGTCATGTCGATGAGGTGCACCAGGACCGTCAGGTCAGGGACGCGGATCATGATGCTGTCCTGGGTGCCCACCCTGCTGTACCCTGCTCCGACCCCTGGAAGGACAGGCAGAGACACTGGCACAAGCACAGCCCCCAGCATGGCACCAGGGGGCATCTCCTGCTCCCTTTGGAAGTGACCCTGCTACAGGCACCCCAATGGATGTGTCCTTGTGGATGCCCATTCCTGAGCAGAAATCCATGAGAGCAGAGGCACAATGTGGGGTCAAACTGGGTAAAAAGGAAACAATTCTCAGATGGAGACATCACAGCTGTTTCCATGGATACAGGATCTCTCTCTATCCCAAAATCTGCCTTCCTGTGACCACTGCCCACCCTCCCATGCTCCAGCACTTTCCTCTGCCTGTTAAATGTGGGTAACTCAGAATCACATGGGTTGGAAAAGAGCTTGGAAAAGAATTTTGAGATAATCAAGTCCCACCTGAGTGGCCCTGAGTGCCACGTCCAGGCCTTCCTTATCCACCTCCAGGGCTGGGGATTCCATCACCTCCCTGGGCAGCCCTGATCACTCTTCCTGTGAAGAGTTTTTTCCTGATGTCCAACCCAAACCTCCCATGGTGCAGATCAAGGCTGTGTCGTTTTGTCCTGTCCCTGTTCCCTGGGAGCAGAGCCTGACCCTCCCCTGGCTGCCCCCTCCTGTCAGGAGAGCCACAAGGTCCCCCCTGAGCTCCTTTTCTCCAGGCTGAGCCCTTTCCCAGCTCCCTCATCCACTCCTCACAGGACTTGTGTTCCAGCTCCTCCAGTTCCCACATTCTGTGCTATTTCCATGGATTCCCAGGAGCCAGGGTTGAGGTGAATCACCCCAGAGCTCACAGTGCCTGCCTGTGCCCATGTGGTGGGAAGGCAGAGGTGACGAGCTGGGGTGACCATCGGAACCTTCTCATCTCCTGGATGCTCCACCCTGGTTTGCTCACTGCTGGTGAACAGCGAGAGGCTTGGGAGAGGGGACCCTCCCTGAGGGCTGAGGAGCCTCCCTTGCTTCTGGTCAAAGAACTCATCCTGCTGGCTCCCACTCCTGGTGAGTCATTGCAGCTGGCTAACACCCTCTGCTAAACATCCACCAGAGCATCCGGGGGCTCCAGGGGGCATTTCTTGGGATAAAGCGACCAGAATCTCTCCCCATCACATCCCAAAGGGTGCTGGGAGCGCAGACCTGCCGTGCTGAAAACGGGAAAGGGGGACAGGAGGGTTGTGCTGCTCCTCTCACCCAACTTCTTCAGCCACTCTCCCTTCCGGATGATGCAGCCGACGCCGCCGGGATAAACGTTCTCCATGAATTCCCAGAGCAGGGGGCTGATGGGAGGGGCAGCTGCTCGCAGCTGCTCCAGGTTGGAAATAAAGATGCAGATGGGCTTCTCTTGAGGCCTGTCCTGAAAAGCCAGGGGGGAAAATAGATGAGGAAAGAAAGTTTGCCTGGAGAACCCCAAAGCCTGCTGGGATCCTCTGTGTGTTTCCCAGGGAGCAGGAGCTGCAGGCAAGGAAGATGCTGTGTCTGCACAAATGCTGAGCTGTGATGGATGCCCCAGCTCAGATCTGCACGTGCAAATCGGAGAGGAGACAGAGCAGCAGCCTGCCCTTGGGATCCCCTGGGATGCATCCACAGCCCCCTCTGAGGCACATCCATCACAGGGACAGCGATGCTCCGCTCAGTGTCAGCAGATTTTGCACCTTACACACCAGGGGACTGATTTTTTCCAAACTTCTGCTGGTGTAAACCAAGGTCAAACGCACAAATTCGGGGTGGGATGAGGGATGGAGAGCTCAACCCCCTGCAAACCAACATCTCCCTTATCCCCCCTCCAGCGCTTCGAAAGAAGCTTGGTGCAACGAGTTCGGTGTGAAACCAGCAGAGTGGAGGTGGAGGGGAGCTGAAACAAGCTCCCCAAGCCATGTCAGTTCAGTCCTCAACTGACATCAGCGTCAGCAGGGCCAAATGAGTCAGGAACTGGGCATGTATTTACATTCTGTTTGCATTCTCTCATCGGCAGGGAAGGTCAGGGCTGGCAGCAGGGCAGCGCAGAAGAGACAGCCTTTGTGCCGCTGCCCGCGCCCGGGGCCGCCTGACAGCCTGTGTTATGGTTATTTCTCCAGGCTAGCCAGGAAATTGCCTCATGGGCAACAGACGGGGCCAGGCTGCAAAAGCTGGGCTGGAGGTGCAAACTCTGGGGTTGGTTCCAGCACTGAATGGCTCCAAAAGTCTGGGGGAATGCAGCCCTGGGATTCTGATTCAGCACTTCGCGAGGCCCAGAGGACAAACACAGGTCTGGAGCGGCTGTTCGTGTTTGGGGTCGTGCTTTGTCCACCCCTGGGGATGGCACTGCCTCATTCCCAGCACTCCAGCCTGGAGCAGAGGGGCTGTGCCCCAGGTTGCTCAGAAAATGGTCCCTGATGTTCTGGTGTGGCTGCTCCCGGGCTCTGCCCGTGGTCACTGACAGTCTTGGGACAACCCAAAACTGGGGACTCCCCTTTCTGCTTCTGCACGGGCAGGACACAGAGCCTGAATTCAGGGTGACATCTCTGAATTCCCACCTTGATCCTGTAGACCTTCTCGATGGCCTGGGGGTGCCTGCAGGAGGCTGCCAGGGCGTACACGGTGTCTGTGGGCACCCCGCACACGGCCCCCGCGTTCAGCAGCTCCGCTATGGTCCTCAGGCCGCTCGTGAGGTGGGACTTGGGGCACACACAGGGCAGGGCATCCTCCCCGTCCTTCTTGGGGCTCTGGACCTGCCAGGAATCAGGAGGCAACAAATAAGTAAATATATGGAGCACGGGGCAGGATTCCATCTGCCTGAAGGCAGGGATCCAGCGGGTTGTGGTCCCTTGGCAGCCCAAGGGCAGGGGCAGCACCCCTGGGGATGCTTCCCCCGAAGCAGGGCAGGTGAATTCCAATGATTAAAGTCAAAGAGAGCAGCTCAGGGAGGACATTTCAACTGCTGGTGCCTAAAATTAGAGGAGATGAATCCCACCCAGCACAGCTTCCTGGAGGAATGGCTGCTCTCCAAAGTGACCTAAGGAAACTGTTGGGGAATCCGAAAAACAGAGGAGGATGGAGTTTCAAGTGCATTCCCGTGAAATGCTGATTTAATGGAAATGTTTCTCTGCAGCAGGAATTGGAGCTGTCGGATCCATCACCCTGGACAGGGGGAATGGCCCTGGTCAGACGCACCAGATGGAGTTTGAAGCTAAGAAAAGGTGGGGAATTCTTGCTGTCCAGTCTGGGAAACTCTTTCAACTCCCTGCTCCCAAGGTTATGGCTTTAAAACTTCAGTCTGCCAGGAATGCTCAGATTGGAGATGGCTGATTGCACAGGACCACAGAGATGGGCAGAGTCTTGTCAACATCCCTGCCCTTTCTCCAGGGTCATTCCTGATGGAAGGGAGCTCACTCCCAGCTCCCTACCCAAGTGCTGTGACTTCGAACGGCACTAGAGGATCCAGCGGGAGGGAAATTCCATGGGAATGTGCCCTGAAGGCCCCGGAATATCCCCTGGGAGCAGGGAAGCTGCAGCACCGAGCCAAGCATCTCTTACTGCGAGCAGAGGAGGTCCCATGGGCAGGAGCTCCTTCCCGAAGGTGCAGTTGGCGAGCGAGGCGGTGGCTCCGTAGAAACAGATGACACTGAGGATGCTCAGCATCGCAGCTGGAAAAATAAATCCCAGAGTCAGAGGCAGGAAGAGTGATTGGGTCCCCATGGCTGCAGGGAACTAACAGGGTGGATGTGGCACTTGGGGACAGGGTTTGGCAGGGCCGGGGGAAGGGTTGGGCTCAGGCTTTGGAAGGCTTTTCCAGCCTAAAGGATTTCATGGTGCTGTGATTGTGCTCTGTGGGGACAAAGTCCTGGTGGGAAAGCTCCTGCTAATCCTCTCCTTGCTGAAGCACTCAGTGGGATCAAAAATTAAATTGTCACTGGCAGCTAAGCCAAAGCTCCAGCAGAACTATGGCCACTGACAGTGGTGGCACGTTCAGCTCATCTCACACCTCAGGGAGCATCCACTGGGAAGTAGAGCTGGACAGAACCTCCAGAGGGGCCCTGATCCAGCAGTACTGGGTTTATTTGGAAGCTCAAGGCCCTGGAGATGACAGAAGGAAAGATTTCCTTCTCCAGTCATGCTTGCACACACCCCAGACTTCCAGGGAAACAGGAACACTCTGCTTGATTTTCCCACACTGCTCCCCAGCCAGGACCCACTCCCTGCGTTGTGTGGGTGAAGGTTTAATGTCCAAGTTCCCCTAAAACTCACTTTCAAACGGCAAAGGGAGGTTCTCCAGTGTGAAGAGCAGAAAACAAACTGTCAGGAGCTCCATGGTCAGGGTCAGGCAGAGCAGCACCACGTTAAAAGAGGAAGCTGTGGACAGAAACACAAACAAGAGGGACCCACATCAAGCATGGCCCATAAAACATCCTCTAACCAGCACAAGAGTTCCTAAATCAACTGAGGCTTGTTTGATCCAAGCGAGGAGCCCCAGCTCTGATTTCCCTGTCCGTGGAGGAACTGAGAGGCACAGCCAGGGTCTGTCCAGCCCTCAGGTTCCACGGACACGCTGCCAAACCCTTGATCTGCCAGGACACTGCGCTCACATGGAAAACACTTCCCCGGCAGCCAAGCGGGTTCTGATTTACACCAGCTGGGCTAGAGTGTGCCTGGGGATGGGTGCCAGTGCGCTGAACACTTTCACCTGGTTTGATCCTTTTATTTTCTTTGAAATGTTCTTGCATTCCCTTGGGGCTGTTTCTCCTAAGCCCAGCTCAGCTTCTGTTACTGGCTGTGGGCAAAACATCTCCGCTCTTGCCTAATCAGAGCGACAGGGAGAGCTGAGCCTCCCTCCCTGCTGCGCCTCCGCCACGGGAGGATTCACAGTCTGACCCCGAACGCCCCCCAATAAACATCCCACGTGGTCCTTACCCAAAATGATCAAAAAAGCATTGAGCACCAAAAAGGCGACGGAGCCAGCGGTGAATCCCTCGGCATTCCCCGCCCCGATGTCCAGCAAGTGGCCTGAAACAGGAGCAGCACATCTGGCTGTGAGCAAACCGCGAGGAGCGGCGTGAGAGGAGCGCGGCAGAGGCTCGGACGGGATGAGCACAGCTCCAGCTGATGGACGGTGGCCTCCCAACAGCCCTCCCTCACCAGCACCTGCTGCTGCTGCCACGCAAAGTGCTTCAGGCCTTAGCTGTGGCACCCGTGGTGGTTGTCCAAAAAAAGCTCTGGGTTTTGCCTCCAGCTTGGAAGACTCAGGGCCTGGCTGGAGGCTTCAGCAGCTCCTGCCACACCTCTGAAGCCACAGCTTTGACTTTCCCCACAGGTGCTCATTTTAAGAGTGCCTGGCACGGAGGCTGTGTGAACACTCTGCCCACCTGGAGCAAAATGCAGATTTTAAAAGCCGGGCTCAGCTTCTGAGAGATTCTTTCATGGCTGTGACCAGCTGGGATAGACTTCTCCAGGCTCCCGAAGGAGAAAAACAGAACCTGGAGTCTCTTGCTGCCTAAAAGCATCTCCTGAGTTGTTATTCTGAGATAACAGCCCAGAGCCAGTCTGTCTCACAATATTTTTGCAGGGAACTCTTGGCTTTTATTGATGTCGAAGACACAATTTGGACTCCTGGAGCTGAGAGCACCCAGTGCCTGCAGCAGTTGAGTGCAAACCGGGGTGATTTGTGAATTCTCTTTTTCCAAGGAGGAATATCAATAAACCTGACATCACTGACTCTCCTGAAAGAAGGAATTCCTTCGGAGAAAGCAATCTGAAACCCCACTGAGAACACCCCCGACACCAGGAGCCCTCCCGTGCTTTACCTGCCAGGCGCAGCCAGGCCCAGGCTCCCCAGAAGGCAGAGTAGCAGAAGGGGAGCACGGATCCGAACCTCTTCCCGCCCCGCACCTGGATCCGGCACACGAAGAGCTGCCCCAGGGTGCCCGGGATGAGCACGGCGGGGATGGAGAGCTGCTGCTGTGTCCCAGTGTGCCCTGGGCCGCCCCGGACGGCAGCGGCCGCAGCCAGCCCGTTGCAGATGTAGAACAGAGCGTCCGGCACGGCGGCACCGGTGCCACCGGGAACGTCCTTGGACCTGGAGAGCCATGCGGGGACAGCTCCCAGCACGGCTTGGAGGGCCGAGCTGGACACGGCCTGGGCGCCCACGGGAATCAGGACCTTCTCCCCGATGGAGTTGACGAGGCTGGCGAAGGCGGCGTAGAGGGACAGCGCGGCGCAGAGGCTGCAGGCGGCCCCCAGGAAGGGCCGGGCGCCGGGCACGGGGATCTGGTGGACGAAGGCGGAGGTGAGGAGGATGAAGGAGGCGTTCTGCAGCATCTCCAGGGCGTCTTTGTGGGTCGACATCAGAAAGAGCAGGCAGGCGATGGCCAGGAAGAACCAGGCCCCGAACATTCCCAGCCTGCTCTCCTGAGCCGCGGGCAGCCCCGGGAAGGCGCTGAGCACAAACTCCTCCCAGGACATCACCAGCCAGAGGAGGCTGTGGACGCCAAACTTGGTGGTGTGGTAGCCATCCCCCCTGAGGTAGCTGTAGAAGCTGGAGAGCAGCTGGCAGCTGGAGATGATGGAGATCCACGCTGCCCCCACGCAGAAGCTCTCCATGTACCCGAAGAAGTAAAAGGCAAACATGAAGGGCGACACAGCGTCGCAGATGTTCCCCAGGGCCATCGGCTCCGCGTACTTCGTGTTCTTCTTCTTCTCTTCCCCGAGGGCTCTGGAGGAGCTGCTCTGTGCCGACCCCAGCAGCAGGACGTTGAAGAGGGGGTGCCCGAAGCCGGGCAGGACGTACCTCTGGGTGATGCCCTTGAGGAGCAGAGCCACGGCCCCGTACAGGCCGCACAGGACGATGCCCAGCTCCAGGACGCCGGACACCACCAGGGCCCAGTCCCCGAAGAGTGCCACCGCCTCGAAGCCCAGGGCCAGCGCGATGGCCCCGAAGATGAAGGGCATGATGTAGTTGACGGTGGCCGAGCAGAAGGACAGGATGAAGGAGATGGCGATGTAGGCCACCAGGCCGGCCACAGCGCTCTGGCTGGCCGAGAGCGGGGCCGGGCCGGTGGCCGGGAGCTGGCTGGCGTTCCCGGAGGGAAGCGTTGCGTTCTCCAGGGAGGGATACACGGCGGACAGGACCCGCGTGGCTCCGTAGCTGCTCCACAGAGCAGAGAAGGTGAGGAAGGCCGCGCCTCCAAGGTGGTCATACTTGCGGAAAGCGAGAAACCCGGCCAGGAGCTGGACAAAGCCTCCGATCAGGATGAGGTGGACACCTGAGGGAGGCAGGAAGGGGTTGGGTGTGAAGCCGAGCACAGAAAAGGCTGGAGCTGCAGGAAGCTCTAGGGGACACCCCTGGCAGGACCCATGGCCTTGCTGTGAGCAGCCCTGCGGCCTCCGCCTGCCCCTCTTCCCACCTTGATGGGAAATTTCTGTGCGTGGCCCCTGAGCTCCTTGGCTCAGCGTGGCGAGCAGGCCTGGGGACAGCTGGGATCTAGCAGGGAATGGCACGTGGAATATTTGTCCCGGCAGCTGGGGAAGGAGGAGAGGCCATCCCCAGACCTGCCCAGAGGCCACAGCCCACATCTCCCCACCATCCCACCAGTGGTGCCCACTGGCCCGTGGCGATGACCCTCAAAGAGTTCAGGGCCCGTTCAACCCTGCCCCGAGCAGCAGCACCCACCTGCCAGGACCTGCTCTGCCGCCCCAGGCCCCCGGCCCATGGTGGCGGTGGCGAAGTTCTGCAGGCACAGGAGGAAGGCGCTGACCACGTTGCCCAGCAGCCCCAGCACCCCTGGCTCGCTGTAGAAGACGGCGGCGAAGCCCTCGGCGCTCGCCATGGCCCTTGCAGACAGAACAGAGGCATCAGCCCTCGCCCCCACGGCCTGGGCCAGCCCTGTGCCCCTGCCCCGAGCGGGCACCAACTGGTGATGCCCGAAATGCCTACCTAGAAACAGAGACTAGACAGGAATAAAGGAAAAAAGGTGATATTTATAAGAAAGGTCTTCAGGTGCACACTTTGGGCTCCAGAGGTCCTGCCTCATTGCATCCCAAAATGGATGTTTCCAGTCATGAGAGCTTCACACTTTTATAACAACATCAATTCCCCAAGCAGAACCCAGACAAGGATGTGATTTCCCCAAGCCTGCTCCCCTCTCTCCCCAAGATGAAGGTTTCCAGTTCTTGTTTCTGGGTGTCCTTGAAGGACGAGTTAGAGGTTTTGTTCTGTCTATCTCAGCACAGAGAACAGCACTTAACAAGCTACAGAAAACTTCAGAGTCACACTAGCAGTGCAGGATTTGAAAAATAGAAAAGTTAAAACCTAAGGCATCAGTGGTGACAGGCTCAGGTGTGTCCCCGTTCCTGCCCGCAGACAAAGGCTCCATTCAAAGCACCACTCGAGGTGCCTGCTTTCCGCAGCCCCAGCCAGAAAAAACACACACAACCTATTTAGGCGACCAGGATTCCTGGCAAAAACATGTTGAGGTGCCCCAAAGAGCTGCAGGTGGTGGTGATGGTTGCCGTCCCCTCTTGTCCAGGCTGCTGGAGATGGAGAGGCATGAATAGCTCGACACAAACCAACAAACATCCCAGGCGAAAGCCACAAGGTATTTTTGAGCCGTTCCAGGACGTTTCTTATCCACTGTTGCAGACAAACAGGGCAGGCACGGTGCACACACACACACACACAGTCTCCCTTCCAGATGGAATTTTCCAGCTCCATCCCTTTCTTGAAACCCCAGTGACTAAATAGGCTATTTTCAAACCCTTCATATTTCTCCCATGAACTCGTCTGTTTGCAGGCAGCCCCCACATTTCCACTCCTCTGCGCTCCTGGGTACCAGGAGCTGAAGTCTTCTCTCTGGAGGGTTTTGTTGGGAAACAAAGATGAAAATAAAACAGCAATGTTCTTGTTATTTGGGTATTTTTAGAATATTTGGTGAGCTAAAAAAGCTGGAAAGGGAGAAGGTGATGTATTCTGTTCTCAGCCATTCCAAAGAGCCCTTTGGAAAGGGAGAAGAGCTCTGCTATTGTTAGGGGGAGTGAGGAGGAGGGAAGGAGCACCACCCAAAGAAAAATAATATGGAAATAATAATGAAGCTAAATCCCAGGATCACACAAATCCTCAGCACAAATTTACATTTTGCAAACATCACTAAACCCTCTGGACTCTCTGGTTCTGGTAAAACCTCCCCAGTGTGTTCCTCTCTCCGTTTATTCTAAAGGATGTCACTTCCCCAAAGGAGGAAGGGTGGAGGATAAATCATCTCCTGACAGCTCCAAACTGGCTCAGCTGGCAGCATCAGCTCCCATCAAACCAGGCAAGGGTAAAAACTTCCAAGCAAAGCTTGGGGATCAATGAATTATTCAGTTATTTGGTTGTGCTAAAGGCTGGAGTTTTGGGTTCAGAGAGGGAGATGCACCAAACCCCAGTTCCCAGGGAGGAATATTCCCTTTTCCTCTCAAGGCACTGCCTTGAAGGAGGCCCCAAGGAACTCTGTGCCCTCGGGCAGAACTGAGCCTGTGGATTCCACAGCTTTGCCTTTTTTTGTTATTTTAAATGACACTTCTATATAAAGAAGCACTTTGGTTACAATGGCTACACTTGGAATTGAGCCACAAAAATTAAGTTCCTGCAGATGTTATGCCTTGAAACAGCCCAGGCAGTGGCTCAAAGGCACACTCAGAGCCCCTGCTTGGAGTGGGCCCCTGGGATTTGGGAGGCAGACAGGCTGGCCAGGCACTCCTTGGCTCCTGGTAGTGGTTTTTAATTTGCCAGAGCTCCTCTTGTTGATGTTTTCTGCACAACAGAGCTGGGACTGGGGAGGGATGGAGAGACACAACTCACAGGGATGTTTTCCTCTTCTTCCAGGGCAGATGTGGGAAAGGGGAGGAAGAGAAACACCAGGACATGCTGTCAGGCTAAGGAGGTGTAAAGGGAAAGGATGGGAGAGGATTCAGCCCAAGATATGGAAAAGGAGGAGGAGGAGGAGAAGGGTTTGGGGTTGGAAGCAGCTGCAGTCATAGCCACTGCTCACACCCACCCCACTCAGCCCAACCCAGACTCGTGGTCCCTGTCCTGGGACCAGGACACGGCTGGGCATCGTCCCTGCCTCTGTTTCCTGCAAGGGCAGGACACATCAAACCATGGAAACCCTCCTGGTGCTGCCTCAGGAGCCATCAAACAATGGAAACCCTCCTGGTGCTGCCTCAGGAGCCATCAAACCATGGGAACCCTCCTGGTGCTGCCTCAGGAGCCATCAAACCATGGAAACCCTCCTGGTGCTGCCTCAGGAGCCATCAAACCATGGAAACCCTCCTGGTGCTGCCTCAGGACACATCAAACCATGGGAACCCTCCTGGTGCTGCCTCAGGACACATCAAACCATGGGAACCCTCCTGGTGCTGCCTCAGGACACATCAAACCATGGGAACCCTCCTGGTGCTGCCTCAGGACACATCAAACCATGGGAACTCTCCTGGTGCTGCCTCAGGAGCAGCAGCAGCACCGGAATGCCGAGGGAAAAACAAGGGAAAACGAGGCTTGGCAGGGGAACCCCCAGGTTTCTGCTCAAATCTCCCCTGGTTTGGCCCCAGGATAACATCACCCATGGGTGCTGCCACCCTAAGGACCTATTTCTCCCCACGCACCACAGAATGCTGCAGGTGCCACAGGATAACGTGTGCAGGGCAGGGAGCAGATGGAAAATCCCTCTCTCTCTCCCAGGTGGGATTGGCAGCTCTCTGCATGCCCAGGGCACCAGCAGTGCAGCCACTGCCCAGGAAACCATGGGGTGGAGATGCCCCCGTGCTGAGGAGGCACCTGGACACCCAGGGGTGCTGCCAGAGCCTCCTGGAGGGATGGGGCAGGCCAGGATGATCCTTCCCTTGCTCAAACCCCTCGTGCAGCGAGGGCAGAGCCAAACCCACACCTTCCCTCATCCTGCCCCCTCCACCTTCTCTCCTTTCCCTGCTTGCCCCTGCCATTCCTCAAGCTGGGGTCACAGGAAGGTTGGGTCAGGTCCTCCCTCCGTCCTGGCTCTTGTCCCGCAGTGACCTCTGAGCCACAAGGCTCTGGGCATGGCTGCCTTCACTCCCTGCTCTCCTCACAACCACTTCCCTTTTCCAGGAAAGGCCATTCCCATCTGCATCCCATTCCCATCTGCATCCCATTCCCATCTGCATCCCATTCCCTTCTGCATCCCATTCCCTTCTGCATCCCACCCCCGTGGGGCTGCTAGGCTTTGCAGGGATCACTCTGTGCCTCCCACAGTGCTGCATCCCTGTGACTGATATTAGCAGGAACATCCCAGGGCATGGACATTCCCTCCCCAGGAGGCTGGAGCGAGGCTCCCCACGCCACGGGACACATCCACAAACACCAAACTGTTCCATTTTCCCTCATCCCGGGTGGCATTTTGCCATTAGCCTTCCACCCCACCTTGTTAGTGACAGCAAACATTTACAGAGCTCTGAGGAAACGCTGCCTCTCCCCAGATAAACATGGAAAGAGAACAAAATCCATTTTGGATAAGCACGCAGCAAGATGAGGAGTGCACAGGCACAGCACACAGCTGGATTTCACATCTCAGCCCTGCCTCTCCTCTGGTGCAAACCAGCACAGAATACAGGCTGGGGACACATTGCTACAGCAAAGTGCTGCGTGGGGGTTAGTAAAAAATCCAATTTTAAATCAAGATGTGGCCCACCAGGCTGCTCCTCTGCCCAAAACAATAAATATCCCCAGACTGGACAAAGCAAAGAGCCGTGGCATTCCCCCAGAATCCAAACACTGCTTTGGGAACGAAGGCTCCCGGTGTTCCCTGGGTGCACTCCCAGCTGGGTGACCCAGCAGAGCTGGAGATGGAGGAGAAGGAGAGCTGGGAAAGACTCAGCCAAACACCCAAACACTGAAGGTATTCAAGAAAAACATCCAAGAAAACCACCACTGCCTCCCTTCTGCCTCTGCAGCTGGGATTTACCTGCTTTGGTGACACTTCGGCTCAATGGGAGGATGCTCTTGTCCCTCTCATTTCCTGGTAAATCCCACTTTTATAGTCCTCCTCGGGAGGAGGAGCCTGGCGCTGGTTGCTTCACCCATTGGCACCTGCAGCATTTTGGAGACAGGAGTTTCCTTGAACCTTGTCGGTGATTGTCCAAAATCGTTTTTTATTTCCTGAAACTGAGGGGGGGGGGGTTCCCTTCTGTCCAGCAGGGACAAACCACCCCTCCTCACGGATTCCCCCCACCCTCTGGCTCCCCAGGGGCTGATGTCATCCCCCTGGAAATTCAGTTGCACAAAAACAGAGAGCAAATTGCCTTTTGGAGGCAGATATAAACCCTGCCACGAGCACCTTCAGCCACACACCTCTGCCATCCCTCGCGCCGAGCACACCGAGCCGGGAAGGGCACTGGGAAAAGCAGCCACCAGCATGGTCTACTCCACCTTCCAGGTAAAACTCCTCCGTGCAAACCCTCCCCATCCCCGAGCTCACCTTGTGCACTTTAAGGAGGAAATGTCCCTTTCCAGGCACTTCCTCCGCCGCTCCTGCCGAGCGTGGCACTAAACGGGAACCTGCCCCAAAATGAACAAACCCCGATGGTTTCCACAGTCACTTAATTCAGCTGCTGACCTTTTCCTGCCATCCTGCTCCTTTCGTGCGTCCCAAACATCCTCTGGCCCGTGCCATGAGGAGTTGTTGTTGTTGGGATGTTCTCCCTGGGCTTCGCTCCTCGTGCCCGCTCCGAGCTGGTCCCGCTCACTGCAGGATCTCCTGGCAGGGCTGCAGAGGCTCTGCTGCCCCTTCCACTGCATGCCTTTATTTCCCTGGATATTCTTGGCATCCCTGCTGGACGCAGCTTTGGAAAATATTCTTTCCCTCTGTTCAATGTGTCGTTACTTTTACTCGCTCGTTTGATCTGCGAGCGTCTCCCGGCGAGAGGCACGACCAGAACTGCTCTGAGAAACCTTCCAGCAGCTCCAGTGACAAACTCCCTCTCTGTGTGTCTCCTCTAGAAATCCCAGAAGTTCTTGGCAAGCTCTCGGCAAGCCCACAAAACTGCTGCCCACGGTTCGTATCTCTCAGCATTCCCCATCCTTTCCTAGCGGGCATCCCTAAATAATCCTGGAAAAGAAGGTGCTGGGCTGAGCACGAGAGAAATCCTCAGATCCTTGGTTTGGGGATGTCTGGGGGTCCTGCGGTGCTTTGTGCCCTCGGGGGTACAGGACCAGGAGAAAAGCAGCAAAGGGTAAAACTGTGCATTGTTAGTCCGGGCGCTAAACCAGAACTTTAACTGGTTTAGAACCAGACTTTCCAAATTCTTTGACCTCGAATGTGGGATGGTGAAAGGGCAGCTCAGATCCTTAACTGCTCCACTTGTCACTGCTTCCTAATCGCACCTGATCCTGCCCGGGGCAGTGCCTGCGGTCACTCACGGAGCTCTTTCTGTGGCTCCAGCACTGCCCGGCTTCGGATAAATTAACCACAACTTGGCTGTGTAGACTCTTGGTCTATTTTAATCTCTTAACTTGGTCTAAGTTTGTCTATTAACTGATCTTAAAACGTGTTCTCAGTCTATTATATTTATTAACTTCTTTTTAAAAGCGTTCTTGGCTTATTATAAGTTCATTATAAGTTTATTAACTCCTTTTTAAAAAGAACTCTTGGTTTATTCTAAGTTTAATTTTATTAACTCATTTTAAAAGGTATTCTTAGTCTATTATATCCATTAATTTATTTTAAAATGAGTTATTAATACCATAATTTCAAGGAATGCTGCTTAATGGGACCCGAGGACTGGAGAAATAACAATAACCCACAGGGATTTATTTGCTCTTGGATCCAACTTAATGTTTTAACGAAGTCCTGCCATGCCAGGAGGAAAACCCCGGAGCCGTGGAATGCTTTTATGGGAAGGGTTAAAACACCCCGCTGCCTCCCGAGGTGACAAAGAGCGTTTGATGCCGGCAAGGAAACCATCCAGCTTTTCTGGGTGCTGGGTGATTGGAGCAGATTTTCCTGCAGCCTCTCCAAGCCCTGAGATCAGCGCTCCCGCTGCGGGGGGGACCCGGGGGTGCTCCCGGCGGCCGGGCCGGGGTGGGCAGCGGGACCCCCGCGATTCCCGTGGGAAGGCGCTCCCGGGGCGGGGATGCTGTCCCGGGCGGGCAGGCGGGGATGCGTTCCCAGCTGGGTTTGTACAGGAGGCTCGAGGTGAGCCCCAGAGGAGCCAGCGCCGCGTGAGTCACTGGATGTGACATTTCGGGATGAATCCAACCGCGGGGAATTCGGGAATGGTCATTTCATGAACTGCCGTGTTTGCTGTTCCCGAACCAAAGCCTCTTGTGTACCTGCCCGTCTGGATGAGCTTTCCTCCTGGAGCAAAATATCTTTATTTTTTCCATCTTCGTTTTTTAATTTCATTTAATTTGGACATGAATCCATCTTTTATCTGCATCTGGGTGTGCGCCCCCACACCCATCCACAAGCAAATGTGTGGATTTGCTGCCCTGCAGATGTTGGCTACATGGAATTTTATTTTTCCTGCTCTCCCGTGCACTCTCAAATTAACAGCAATTATAGCAGGCCATAACGATTTTAATTCTCTGAATTATAAGTTTAACCTTATTAATTATATTCTGGAGTCTAATTCTAGAATGATAAATATTTTTATAAATTATAAATTAATCGATGAAATTTAGAAAAAATATAAATTAATATATATTTTATAATGATCTATATATAATCTAAACGAGGCAATTTGTCACTGAAATTTAAGCATACAATAGACACAAATTGGGTATTTTCCATGGAATTTTAATGTATTTTTAAGGATTAGCATCCTTTGGAGTATACGGGGCTTAAGAGCCTTGGTGGCTGAGTCAAGACACTTCAGTATCTTGTAGGATGAAACATCTTGATAATTCCAGGCTTGGGTCTAGTCCTGCTTTCCAAAAAGATTACTGAGGTTTTGAATTTCTGTTGTCCATCCCTGCTCTGCCTTTCCTCTGCCCACAGGGACTTTATCATTTGTATTGACACCTCCCAAAAAACGGCAGCTGGAAACCCAAGGGGAGGGCATGGAGCTGAGCTCCGGAGCTGCTTCACCTGAACCTCCTGGAAGCCACCCCAGGAGGTGCCCAGGGAATACGGAATTTTATATACAAAATATGGGATTTTATATAGAGAATATGGAATTTTATATACAGAATACGGAATTTTATATCTATAGGGAATCAGAGGGTGTCCCGAGCTGGAAGGGAGCCATGGGGATGATGAATTCCAGCTCCCTGAGAGACTCCTAAACCCAAACTGCCTGGCCCAGGCAGGCACAGCTCCCCGGGGACACTGCGGGGCTCAGCCCTGTCCTTGTCCCCTCCTTGTGTCCCCGTGCTGCAGTTGATGCTTTTCTCTGGCTTTAAAATTCAAACCAAAACACAGTTTATGGGGAAAAGGGGTTTTTACCTCAGGATTTATTTCAGGATCTTGGGGTCTAGCACTTTGTGCAGGTGGAATGCCCTGAAAATGCATGCACACCTCACACTGAAATACACACAATTCTAGGCCTTGCACAATTAACATATTTATCAGAGATCCCCCAGGGAGAGGCTGGAGTGAAGCCCTCGTTGTGAGGAACCTTCCCCCTGGCTGGGCCTGGCTGAGGTTCCCAAATGTGTTCTGGAGAGGCCCTTGGTGTCTGGGGCTCCCAGGATGTTTGCTCTCCTGGTTTAACGGTGCCGTGGGGCTGAGCTGAGTTCTCAGCCTTGGGGAGGTACAAGTGTGGGGCTAAAAGCACTGAGAACACATCAAACTATAAAAGAGTGTGTGAGAGGGGTGTGAAAGGAAAAGCAAATAAATCATTCTGGCACGGCAGTGGTGGCCCGGAGCGCTCCCGAGGACACCGTGACCAGCAGCTTCGCCTCCTTCATCCACGCGGCTCAGCCCCAGCTCCTGTCCCAGACCGTGCGGCAGCGCAGCAAGAGGATGATCCTGGACAGCATCGGCGTGGGGCTGGTGGGCAGCACCACGCGAGTCTTCGACATCGCCCTGCGCTACTGCCGGGTAGGGACAGCCCCGGGATGCCCTCGGGATGCCCTCAGGGATGGGACAGCCCCGGGATGCCCTAGGGATGCCCTCGGGATGCCCTCAGGGGTGCCCGTCTTTGGCCGTAATTTCTTCTTCACATGAGTAGACACAGGTGGCACTCTGCAGTCGGCTTAGAATGTCTTCTAGTTAGAAACTTTATTCCTGTGTGAAATCGCTCCTTAAAAAAATTATACAGCAGTTTTTGATTGGCCTTTGAGTTACTAACTATGGCTGACAGGGAAACGCCGTTTACATCATTCAATTAAAGTTTCTTTTTAGAAACACTCGGGGGGGGAAAAAAAAAAATCCCCATAACTTTTGAAAGCGTGTCGTTTAAGGGGAAACAAAAATACAAAGAGAACTAAACAATAAAATAAATGAAAAGAAATGCCGCTGACAACAGAAGGTCACGGCCGGGGGCTGGGGAGTGGCTGCCACCATCCCCGCTCCCCTGACATTCCCTCCTTCCCGCAGGAGCTCTACTCCTCCGTGGCCGTGAGCTCTGTCTATGGAAAGCCGGGAGTGAAGCTCTCCCCGACGCTGGCAGCCTTCACCAACGGCGTGGCGGTAAGGCTGGAGATTCCCGGGGGATCTGTNTTCCCGAGGGATCTGTGATCCCAGGGGATCTGTGCTGCCGAGGGATCTGTGATCCCGGACCTTCCCGGGGGATCTGTGATCCCAGGGGATCTGTGATCCCGGACCTTCCCGGGGGATCTGTGCTCCCGAGGGATCTGTGATCCCGGATCTTCCAGAGGAATCTGTGTTCCTGGGTTTTCCAGGGGAATCTGTGCTCCCGGGTCTTCCTGGGGAATATTCCCGAGGGATCTGAGCTCCTGGCTTTCCCAGGGGAATCTGTGCTCCTGGATTTTCCAAGTGGAATTTCTGCTCCCGGATCTTCCAGGGGGATCTGTGCTCCTGACTTTTCCAAGGGAGATTTGTGCTCCCAGCTTTTTCAAGGGGGATCTGTATTCACGGCCCTTCCAGGGGAATCTGTCCTCCTGTTTTTTCTGGGGAGATCTGTGCTCTCCCGGGGGAATCTGTGCGCGGTGGTGCCAGGAATCACCATCCCAGGAAACAAAAGCCGGGAATCTCCTGCCTCTGAGAGGAGCCAGACCGCTCCACCGAGCGGAGGCTTTGGCAGAATTTCCTCAGGAATATCAGCAAGGATCCCCGATTCCCTCAGCATCCAGCCGCGCCCACCAGCGCGTCCTTATCTCTGTTTCCCTGGCAGACTCATTCCATGGATTTTGACGACACCTGGCACCCTGCCACCCACCCCTCCGGGGCCGTGCTCCCGGCTCTCCTGGCCGCCTCCCAGATGCTCCCTCCCAACACCAAACCCACCGGCCTGGATTTCCTGCTGGCATTCAACGTGGGCCTGGAGGTGCAAGGCAGGCTCATGCACTTCTCCACCGAGGCTCATGACATTCCCAAAAGGTAAAGCTCCTGCTCTTGGCCGAGGAGGAAGAGGGTTGGTGAGCCTGGGTTTTTAAATGGTAGTTTAGGTTAAGCCCAGTTTAAGTCCAGTTCAATTTAAATTTACCCCGGGATAAAGCCTTGCTGAGAGCCAACTTGCATCATGTATTTATTTGGTGATTTCCAGGGATTTTGCCTCAAAAATAACCCTCAGGAGGCCTCCCAGGGACACAGGCAGAGCAGGATCCCAGAGCCAAGAGGAGTTTGGTGGTGGGCACAGCCCCTGGGCCAGCTGCTGCCACCAGCAGTGCCCTGGTGTGATCCAAGCCATGGAATCCACCAGGAACTGTTCCCTTGGGTGCTTTTGGGGTGGAATTATTTGTCTGAGGCACAGAAAGTCTGGCTTTGTCCACGAGCCATGGCACCTCCTGGAGAAAGTTCAAATCGCCTTCTGGAGGTGCTGAGCTCACCCTGGTGTCTCTGAGGAGGTTTCAAGCAGTTTTTAAAGTTAATTTATGTTAATTAACTCTAAATTTAGAGTTGAACTAAACTCTAATTTTAGATTTAATTTATTCGTTAAAATTCACGATTAAATTTTGAATTGGGTGAATCCCACCCTCAGCAGAGCCACGAGGCAGTTCTGCTGGCTGATGGGCTACTCCTTTCCCATCAGTTTTACCATGAGAGGGGACACTCTGTGTCACTGTGGGACACGAAGTGAACACACACACACAGAGCGAATTTCTCCAGCAGAAAGAGGCACACAGTTTAATTTCACTTCGATATATAGAGATTCCTGACAGTGACCATGGATTGGAGGGTGAGGTTGCCTCCTCTCCAACCACACTGGTCAAACTAGAAGTCCATCAGTTGTCTCCTCCTCGGGAGAGGAATGAAAAACAAAAGGAACAGTTAGAGAAGCATGGCTTTGTTTACATGAAATGCGTGAGAAACTCTATTATCATAAAAAACGCAAACGTTAGAAAAGCTGACAAACCAGAGCGACAGCCAGGGCTGCTCATCCCCACCACCATCCCCTGCAGGTTCCACCCTCCCTCGGTGGTGGGCACCCTGGGCAGCGCCGCGGCCACGGCCAAGCTGCTGTCCCTGAGCTCTGCCCAGTGCTGCCACGCCCTGGGCATCGCCGCCTCCCTGGCCGGGGCGCCCATGGCCAACGCCGCCACCCAGGCCAAGCCTCTGCACGTGGGCAACGCCACGCGCCTGGGGCTGGAGGCAGCTCTGCTGGCGGCCCGAGGGATGGAGGCCAATCCCTTGATCCTGGACGACATCCCCGGCTGCTCCGGCTTCAGCGCCTTCTACGGCGTCTACCAGCCCAAGCCGCTGTCCGCGGCCGGCCAGCAGCACGAGCTCCTCCTGGAGAAGCAGGACATCGCCTTCAAGCGCTTCCCGGCCCACCTGGGCATGCACTGGGTGGTGGATGCTGCCTTGTCCGTCCGCAACCTCTTCATCAACTACGCGGGCTCCTTCTGCCCCGCTCTGATCCGCAGCATCATGCTGAAGATCCCGGTGTCCAAGTACATCAACAGGCCCTTCCCCAGCTCCGAGCACCAGGCCAGGCACTCCTTCCAGTTCAACGCCTGCGCTGCCCTGCTGGACGGCGAGGTGGGGCTGGGCTCCTTCTCCGAGAGCAGCATCCAGCGGCGGGAGCTCCGGGAGCTGCTGGACAAGGTGGTGGTGGAGCACCCCGAAGACAACGTGGCCAACTTCGACAAGATGTACGGCGAGGTGGCCCTGCTCCTGCACAGCGGGGACGTCCTCACGGGCAAGTGCGACACTTTCTACGGGCACTGGAGGAAGCCCCTGAGCAAAGAGTCCCTCCTGAAGAAGTTTCGGTCCAACGCCTCCCACGTGCTTCCGGAAGAGAAGGTAGAAGCCATCATCGCTCTGGTGGACGACCTGGAGAGCCTGTCGGACAGCTCCCAGCTGGCCTGCAGCCTGTGAGGGGGGCAGCCCGTGCGGGGGGCTTGGCGAGGGGCTTGTCCTGCTGAAACTGCGATTCCTTTCTTCATTGGTGCTTCCCTATTGATTCCCGAGGGCAGGGACGTTCCCACCCCTTCCAGTAGGTAATTCCAAAGGAACCCGAGGCGGGAGGTGTGTCTGGGTTAGGGCACGGAGTAAACCCCAACTCCTGGTCGATGCTGGCTGAGGAGCTGAAAGGCCACCACAAACACAAACGAATTCCCATGGAAATCTCCGAGGATCCTGGGGTAACATCCAGTTCTCCATAGGGAACGGTGCCTGTGCATTTCTTACAGCTGGACTCCAAGCTTTTTTTCACACCATGAAGAGTTCTGGGAAGTTCCCATGAAATTCCAGCAAGGGGAAAATAAGCACGATTCAGAGACTGTTTCAATTTTGTAGAGGGTTTGGACTGTAGGGGTTGGAGGAGTCCTCCCTCCTTTCCAGAGCTGTTCCAGTGAGGATATCGGTGCTACCTCAGTGTGGCCAGCCTGGGAACTGCTCTGCTTGAGAATCCCCAGGTCCTTCATTATTCTGTATTTTTTAAATAGCTTTAAAACAGCTTTTTAAGTAACTTGAGAAAGAAGAAAACTTAGGACAGTCCCACAGGTACCCAGGTGCCATCGGAGTCAGGCTCCTCTGTGTCAGAGCATCTTGGGGAGGGGGGGCAATCTTGGGGAAATTCCATCATTGGCTAAAGCTTTAACTGGTGAATTTATGCTGATATGCAAATGGACCAAACCTATGAAAGTGTGAAGAACTCGTGACTCATTGTCCATCTTGGGATCCACTGGGGCAGGAGCCTCAGGACCCCCAGGGTGTGAGCTTTGAAGGCCTTTCAAATAAATCCCTCCTTTATTCCTTTATTCCTGTCTCATCTCTGTTTCCAGGTTGCCATTTAAGGCATCATAACCTGGCCTCTGCCTCCATCTCCTGCTGGGACACAGGCAGGGCATGGGCTGAGCTCAGGGCTCCCCTTCCATGTCCATGGCCGCAGCTGGGCAGTACCTGGAGACCTCAACCAGGTTCTCATCGGGGTCTCGGAAGTAGATGGAGGTTATTGGACCCACAGCACCCGTTCTGGCCACGGGACCTTCTTCAATGGGCACCCCACAGGCCTGGAGGACACAGGAGAGCAGGGGTTTGGTGGCCATGGCATCGCCGTGCCCTCCTCCCCCAGCCCTGAAAACACCAACTGCTGGATCAGACAAGCCTGGCGTTCCCCAGGGAAGTGTCATTTGGATTTGTGTCTCCTGGGGTGCCCTGGGGACACTCTGGGCCTGCCTCACCTCCAGGTGCTCCAGCAGCTTCTCCAGGGGCTCTGCTGTGACCAGGCAGAAATCGGCGGAGCCAGGCACGGGGCGCCGAGCCTTGGGCTCAAACTCCTGCCCAGCCTCGTGCAGGTTGAACTTCTGCTGGCCAAAACGTAAAGCTTTGCGATTTCCCTGTTCCCAAAGGAAAAGGCCAAAGTAAGGGAGACCTCCCTGGCTGGAGACCTTCAGCACCCACTCCCCCTGGAAACCCCAGGGACCTGGCAGAGTCCTGCCAACTCAGGGCTGTGCTGGGGCAACCCAAAAACTGATCCCAGCAAGGCTCCCGTGATGTCCCCAGAGATGTGGAGTGAGCCAGGAAATTCCCAGAGCCACGTGCAGGGTTTCCAAAGGGAATGCAGGATTTTGGGGTTCTCCATCCAGCCACAGGACCAAGGGCCAGGCTGGCACTGCCGTGGGGACAGGGCTGAGGAGGTGGGAACACGAGGAGGGAGGTTTTGGCAGCTCTTTGCAGGATCTCAGGGAGGTTTCTGCAGGCTCCAGTGGGAGCTGAGCCCTCACGGAAACACAGGAGCACCTGAAGGTCAGAGCTGAGTTTGATTTTAAGAGAGTTGGTGGAGCAGGAGAGAAGGGAGAGCTCAGGAGTTAAAAAGGTGCTGTGCGTTCATCAAGGCCTCAGGGCTCAAAGCTTGTGCAGGAGATGAGTTGGAATATTAAATATTAAATATTAACCAAGCTTTCCTCCCTTTGCCAGTGGAGATATCAAAGCAAGAGCCTGTCAGATGTCTTTAGAGGATGTGTGGGTTTGAGGGTTCTCCTCCTTCAGTCCTAGCAACTGTTTTTTCAGAGAATATTTGGGGATTTTTTTGTCACTTTGGCTCATTTTGGAGTGGTTTGACTTACCTCTGACCATTCCTCACTGCCCTGAATTTCAGATCTCGATGGGCTGCAGCCTGTGCTGCTCCCACCATCCCCAGAGACCCCATCAGAGATCCACAGGGCCCAGAACCACAGTCCCACATCTTCTAGACCCAAACCAAACCATGTCACCTGGAAAGTCACCACCTCCATGCCCAGGACTTTGGAATAAAAGGCCACCGTGTCCTCAATTCTCCTCACGGTCAGCACGAGGTGGTCCAGGCGCTGGATGAAGCACGAGGGTGGCCTCGTGCCCTCCTCCTTCCAGGACATACTCTCCAGGCTGGGAACTCATGGAAAACCAGAGAAGATGGAAGTTAGGAGCATCCAGCTCTGCAGGGAGGTGGAAAATGGTCCCTCAGGGAGCTGAGAGCTGCGTGGGGATGGCCCAGGTTTCCCTTTGTCCTGCAGGTGGCACAAGTACAGAAGCAATAAATCCTCAGACTCTGCTCTGTGCCTGGTGGCACCGGAGCCTGCCAGAGCCCCTGGGGGACAGTGGGGGTGACCTCATCGAGGGCTGATGTCACCAGGACACAGCAAGGATGGGACCACGGGCGTGACCCTTCCTCTGGCCCCCGTCCTAGGGGTGGACACTCATCCAGGTGGAGCCAAGCAGGAGAGTAGAGAAAAACTGGGGCCTGGCAGAGCAGCAGGAAATGTCTGGGGACATTTCTGGGTATTTGTGTTTAAGCTGCTGGGTGTCAGCAGCAGGCAGAGGGTGAGGCTGGGGGCTCAGGGTGGTGCAGCTCCAGGGTGTGGGGACTGCCAGCCCGGGGTCACAGAGGTTCCTGATGGTTTGGGTTGGGTTCAGATCCCCTGGAGCTGCCTTCAGCTTTTGGGGACGTGGGTCAGGGAGGCGTTGGCATCTTCCAGCTGAAATGATCCACGATTGTGCATGGGAAGCAGCTGCTGAGGAGAGATCCCCCAGCCCCAGCGACACAGGAGCAGGCTCAGCCTGAAGCCAGGGGTGGTTTCACTGGGATCTCTGCTCGCTGCAGCCAGAGGAGCCTGTTTGGAGCAAGATCCCCTTATCCCATCGCACAGCACGGCCTGGGCTGTGCCCAGTGACCACACCACCTTTGGGGGAGCCACCAACAGCCCCAGAGGAATCCCTGCCCCTCCTCACTGGGGTTTGGTGTTCAGCGACCTCGGAGCGAGCCAGCTCCATCCCTGTGCAGATCCCTTGTCCCTGGGTGCTCTCCTGGCTGCTCCTCCACTGCCCAGCTCCCACCTCCTCCCCTCCCCTCCCCGGCCAGCCCCCGAGCCAGAAACTGAACTGAAATGGGGCTGGAAAATTCCTGTTACCTCCGGAGGGGCCAAACGCTGGGAAATCAGCTCGGGGTGGTTCCTGTGAGTGTCCTCGTCCTGCCGGGAGCGGCCACGACGTGGGACAAAGGGAGGGAATGACGAGACTGCAAACACGAGCTCTAAACATCGCTCCCCGCAGAGGTGGACCTTGACCCAAAGGCCAACGGCTTGAAAAACCCCCCAGAAATAATCTGGATTTTCCCCTTTCCCAGGGAAAGCAGGGTTCGTGTGCTGGTTCAAAGCTCACCCTGGAGAAACAAGGATAGCCCTGGAGAAGAGGAGCTGTCCAAGCAGCCACTGCAGCCTCCCACCTCCCTGGCAGCGGACAGGGAATCTTGCCTCCAGGATCATAAGAAATAAATTTATTTATTTATTATATATTCATAATAAATAAATTTATCTATTATTATATTCATTATAATGTATAAATATTATGATTTATTATAATATATTATATNTATATAATCTAAAATAATAATATAATTAAAATTGATTATAATAATTTATTTTACTTATTATAGTAAATAAAAATAAATAAAATTATCTCTGCCCCACGAGGCAAATATCAAGGAGTTCAAACCCTTCAGCTGTTTAGGGAGAAGGTTGTGAGCCCCATGATCATCCCAAGAAACAGAGATAGCATCTAAGGAATGACAATATATTGATGAGCTGGGGTAGGGAGGTGCCTAAGAAAGCAGGATCCAAACAGGCAACTCCCTGAGGGATCCGTGTGGGTTTCTAGAACAGTTTTGGGTTTCTTTTCACCTTTTCTCCACTCCAGTTAAAATGTGAGCAAGTCTGAGCTAAAAGCAATAAATCCATTAATATTTACAGCTCTGGACTTTGAGCTGTGGGGCAGTGTTCAGCCATGGGGCAGTGTTCAGCTCTGTTCAGCCATGGGGCAGTGTTCAGCTCTGTTCAGCCATGGGGCAGTGTTCAGCCATGGGGCAGTGTTCAGCTGTGGGGCAGTGTTCAGCTTTGTTCAGCTGTGGGGCAGTGTT
>VZTN01022691.1:0-13038 GCA_013400515.1 Erpornis zantholeuca | reverse complement strand
ACACTGCTCCAGGCTGGCATTCCTGCGGCTGGATGAGCTTGGACACCGAACTGGGCTCCGTGGGATTCACTCCTGTGACCTGCCGGGGGGGTGGGGGAGAGGAATCGCTGGGATAAATGCCTGGAAAAGGTGGGAAGCGGAGCCGGGGAGGGGGTGGGGGTTGGAAAGTCGCGGCCTNGAAGGGGAGAGGCTCCCCCTGTGCTCGCAGCTCAGAGCTGAGATGCCTCGGGGGGAGATTTTGGGGAGGATTTTTGGGAGGGTGGGAGGGGCAGATGCTCTGTGAGGGAGGTGGGGGGGAGCGGGGAAGGCTTGTCGTGCTCAGAGGTGTAAAATGCTCATCCAGCTCTCCGGGTCCTTGGAGCTTTGGCAGTGAAAAAGTCACTTCATTTCATCTCGGGAGCACAGCGGGAATCGCTGGGGTGAGACTGGGATGCTCCAGTGGGGATCAGGCCACAGCTTCACCCAGGAAAGGGAATTTTGGCCATTTTGGTGATCTCCTGTGAGGTGTCTCCAGTGCCAGGGCTGGAGCTGTGGCTGCTCTCCCCCCACCCCCGGGCAGTGCAGAATGAAAAGAGAACCCAGAGCATGCCCAGCTGGCACAGGGAGGGTTCCAGGAGGAGAAGGAAGAAGGGAACACAGAGCTATGGGAGCCTCTGTGCCCTCCTGTCCCTGCTGGGCAGGGTCCCAGGACAGCCCAGCCCTGGGTGATGCCTGGCCCCAGCTCTGGCTCACACCCTCAGCAGCAGCAGGAGGTGACCCTGATGTCCCCATCTGCTGCCTGTGCCTGTCCCCTGGTGCTCTGCCACCCATCCCGGGCACCCACCATCCATGCACAGCATCCATCATCCTTCCGTGGCACCCACCACCCTCCATCCCTGCTCCACTACCCTCAATCTCTGGCACCCACCACCCTCCATCCCTGATCCTGCATCCTCCATTCCTGCTCCTCCACCCTCCATCCCTGATCCTGCTCCCTCCACCCCTGCTCCTCTACCCTCCATCCCTGGCACCCACCACCCTCCATCCCTGCTCCCACCCTCCACCCCTGCTCCCACCCCAGCCCCTGGAAGCTCCAGGAGGTGCAGGATCTCCTCCCCAGCTGGCCAGTGCCCAAGGGGCTGTTCCTGCTGGGATCCGTGTGGGAGGAAGGTTTGCAGCTGCTTCCTGGGGAGGAGGGAGGACTTCGGGGCCAGCAGAAGTTTCAGACCAGGTTCTCCCTCTCTCCCGAAGAAGGGGAAGGCAAAAAACGATATTTTGGCATTTTTCACGGTCCTGTTCCTCATTCCAACAACCTCTGGAAGAGGAAATGACAACCAGCTTAAAAAAAAGACAAGAAAAAGGAACTTGAGCTCCGTGTGCACACAAAGAAAACCTTTAAATAAAGGGGGAGGGGACCTGCAGCCCAACTTGGCTTCGTTTTTCTTCAACTCAGGATTTTCCCGAGTAGGACTGGGAAAAGAAATTGCTGCCTTGTGGGAAACGGGGCTGCTTTGATGTTTTTCCCCACTGGAACTGGGCTGAAAAATTGATCTCCTGAGAGGGGGAATTTTTTTGCCTGAGGGAGAAACCAGAATGGCAGAGTGGCCATTCCCGGGGTTTTGATGTGGTGGGTTCTGGGATCGGGGCTGTTCCACCCAATCCCACAGGAAACATGAGCAGGGCTCATTCCTGAATCCTTTCAGAGCCCGGTGGTTTTCCTGGAAACTGAGACTCCGTGGAAAAATCCTTCTGTTGAGATCCATCTCCACAAAAACACACCCAATTTGGGGTTATTGCTCATGTTTAGTTATAGGGAAAGTGTCCTTGTCACGGCAGGGAGCAGAACTTAGCTCGAGGAAAGACCTTGGATCAAATGTGCTGGGAAATGTTGGCATGGAAAAGCATCTCAGTGAGGTCTCCTCCTCTGGAAAAACCCAGCAGGGAATGGCTGGAGTGAGCTGGGAGCTCTCAGGGCCCCAGGGAGATCATGGAGAAGGCAATTCCCTGTCATTGCCTGCTTTTCCTGGGAATATTCCAGTATTCCTGTGATTCCCAGACCAGGAGCTCCTGCTGGGCTCATCCAAACCCCCAGAGCTGCTCTGCTTCTCCCATCCCTGTGCTTCCCCGAGCATCTCCCCCCTCCCAGGCTGTCCCTTGGGAAAATCCAGCCTTGTCCAGCTCCTTCCCTGCTGCACTTGCACCTGGAGATGATTTTTCCTCCCCACCCAGGGGGACAGGACCCTGCTCTTCACCCTCCTGCCAGCACACACCAGCTCCAGCCAAGCTCCACCTGCTGCTGGCACCACTGGGAGCATCTCCAGGAGCTCCATGCAGAGATCCTCCTCACCCTCTGCATTCCCAGGGCTTGGCAGAGGTTTGGGATGCCCTGGCCCATCCCTGGGAACGCTGGCGCTCCGAGGGTGGGCACGTGGGCAGGGCACACCTGGAGCAGGGGTGGCTGGCACGTGCCAGGGGGGATTACCCCCGGGAAAACCGGGCCCGGGAGGGATCCCTGGGATTATTTTAATCTGCCCTGCACTGAGCACTCGGCAGCTTTTCTCATCCTGCCGGGAAGCAGAGCTGGGGGCTGGGATGGGCTTTGGGATGGGCTTTAAGGTGATGACCAGGTGGGACCGGATTTATCCAGCAAATTGTCCAGCACTCACCGGAACCCAACACATCCAGTGGCTCCCAAAAACTTCCCAGAGACCCCAACACTCCCCTGCCTTCCCTCTCCCACTCCCCAGGCCCCGGGAAGGAGGCCCAGAGTCAGTCAGAGAGAGCTAAACTGAGCCTAAACCCTCGTTTTGTTAAACCCCTCCTAAAAGCAGCACCCAGGCTGCACTTTCTGTGCCAGGAATTGGCAAACTCCCCCCTCTCTGCAGTGGTTTATCCCCAGGATCCCGAGGGAGTCTCCAGGCAGCAGATCCCATGTGGATCCCTTGGGAAGGCTCCTGCTGCCACCACAGAGCCCAGCACACGCCAAGGACCCTTCCCACAAAGAGCTCCTGGCTTCCCAGGGGTGTTTTCCCTCCCAAGGGCAGCAGAACCCAACCCTTCATCTCGAGATTCCCGGAAAATCCTCCCTCCCGAAATAAAACCCCTGGTGGGAAGGAGCAGGAGCTGGGCCCGGATCTGCCTTCCCAGCAGGAACCTGCCCACAAATTGCTGCTTGCTCCTCACAAAAACCAGGCTTAAGGAAAAGCCAAGTCCCGCCTGCCACCCCTGGAGAACATCTGGGAACACTTTGTGTCCTCGGCCTGTCCCCAGCCCCTCTCCAGGGGGACCCTTGGGTGGCAGAGGGGCCCCAAAGCTGAGCCCTCCCCTGGATGGAGCAGCTCTGTCCCACGGGGCTGGGAAGAGGACAAGGAGGAGCCTGTGGGGACAAGAGGGGGACCTCAGTTTCCCCAGCAGCAGCGGGAGGAAAGGAGCTCAGTGATGGCTGGGCTGGGATGGATATTCCAGGAGCTGCCTCGCCTCCGGAATGCTGGCGAAACACACCCCGTCCACCCCTGGAACCCCAAGCACGGAGAGAAACATGGAATTCTGTTCTAAAACCACGGCATGGTTTGGGTCGGGAAGGACCTTAGAGCTCCTCCAGTCCCACGGGCAGGGATCCCTCTCCACTCCCCCTGGGTTTTCCAAGCCCCATCCAACACTTTTCCCTCTCGCTCCGACTGCTTTAAACCAGGCAGGATCAATAAACTCCCCCCGAGTTCCTCTGCTTGTGGATCGCTTCCAGCCAAAAAAAAAAAACCTGGATAGACCCCAATCCTTCCCCTCTCATGCAGGAGGGCTCAGAGCTGGACTGGTGCCGTCCTCTCTCCCTGGAATTGCTCCCTGAGCGCAGCCATCATTCCCATTACTCCCTAATTTGCTGTTAATGGCCCGTTTTAATCAACTCCGAGGATTAAATGCCATTAAGGAGCCGGGAGCGGCCTTTTCCTGCTGCAGGGGTGCTGGAGAGGGATGCGCGGAGGGGATGTGTGGAGGGTGAGGGGATGGGGGACAGGGACAGGGACAGGGACAGGGTGAAGGTGACATCTGAAGGAGCAGAGTCTGCATTTCAGGGAGAAAAGAGAGGAGTAAACAGGAAATTGTTTCGCAACCTCTCGCCACCGAAGCTTCCCCCGCTCCCCTCCGCGGACCCCAAGCGCTTCCCAGGGAAGGGATGTTTCCCTGGATCCCGGGGTGCCACGTGGGGGTGGCAGCAGCGAACCTGGAAAAAACCCTAAAAAAATCCCCTGGTGCGGGGAAGGGGATCCCGGCTGCTCCCCGCGCCGAGATCCCGCAGCGCGCACCCCATGGCTCCCAGAGCTCCCAGCAGGGATTTTGGAGCAGGCAGAGCCTCCCTGGCATTTTGGGACTCCCGATTTTTCCTGCAGCGCTCGCGCCTTTTAAATCCCCAGCCGCTTTTCCAGCCCCTCATCCCCTGGGAATATCCGACCCCACTCCCCTTTAATGGAGCGGCTCCAAACCCGAGGGAAGCCAGGGCACAGCCGAATTTCCCATTTTATTCCCAAAATTATGATTATTGCCCTTCGCGAGCCCGGAGGGGATTTAACACAACCCCCAGGGGAGCACAACAAACCCCATTAGCCCCGCGCCGCAGATTTGCGGCTGGAATTTGGCTCCAGGGGAGCTGGAATCCCCGGGTCCTTGTTTGGAAAGCTTCCCGAAAGGAGCAGAAGGGAAAAGCAATTCCAGCAGCCTGGAAAAGCGGAGCAGGAGCGGGCACTGCGGGGCTGGGAAAAGGCGCTGGTGCCGAGGGCTCCTCCCCGCTCCTGAGATTTAGGAGCGGTTTTAGGAGCGGTTTTAATCCCCGCTCTCCCAGCAAACCGCGCCGTTCCAGGCCCTGCAAAGAGCAGCTGCTTCCTTCCAACGGGATTAGTTTGTGTCTGGATGAGGAATGAGGTCTTGGCACCGGGGATCTCCGCCTGTTCCTCTCCCTCCTTCCCTCCCTCCCCCTCTGGAGCTGAGGTCGCCCAGCAGTGGAAATGAGGCACAAACTGTCCTGGCTGCGGCAGGGGCCGGGAATCCTCCCCGAGATCCCAGGTCTGATCCCAGGGTTGATCCCAGGTCTGATCCCAGGTTTATTGCCAGGTTTGATCCCAGGTTTGTTGCCAGGTCTGATCCCAGGTTTGCTCCCAGGTTTGATCCCAGGCTGGATCGCAGGTTTGATCCCAGGTTTGCTCCCAGGTTTATTCCCAGGTCTGATCCCAGGTTTGATCCCAGGTTTGCTCCCAGGTTTGATCCCAGGTTTGATCCCAGGTTTGCTCCCAGGTTTGATCCCAGGTTTGCTCCCAGGTTTGATCCCAGGCTGGATCCCAGGTTTGATCCCAGGTTTGCTCCCAGGTTTGATCCCAGGTTTATTCCCAGGTCTGATCCCAGGTGTGATCCCAGGTTTGCTCCCAGGTTCTCTGGTATCCCAGAGGTTCCCACTGGGAGGGCCCCGTTCCTGCCTGGACATTCCTTCCTTCCCACCCCGGGATCTGTCCCTTCCAGCTGGGGCCGATCCCACCTGCCCTGCTCCTGTTCCCACTGAACCCCAGAATGGAATCATGGAATGGTTTGGATTGGGAGAGACCTCAAAGCTCATCCCAGCCCAGCCCTGCCATGGCAGGGACACCTCCCACGGTCCCAGGCTGCTCCAGCCTGGCCTGGGACACTGCCAGGGATCAGCCACAGCTGCTCTGGGAATTCCATCCCAGCCAGGAATTCCTTCCCAGTATCCAAAATCTGGGGCTCGGAGTGGTCACTGCGACCTCCCCTGCTCATGGACACCCCAGATGAGGTCAGCAGCTCCGAGCACTCCCAGATAATTAATTGGATCTTGGATGGAAACACTGGAGGGGGCAGGGAACAGCTGGAGCATCTCAGGAGTGCTCGGAGCAGCTCTTCCATGGAAGTTTTTTTGGTTGGTTTATTCACTTTGTGGGGTTTTTTTTTCCTTTTTTTTTTTTTTATTCCAAAGACCAAAATCAAATCAGACAGAAATCCTGAGCCATTATTTAAATAATGGGAGCTCGGTGCCGCTGGTTTAAAGGGATTTAACTCCAACCTTAAAGCCTGGAGTGCTGCCATTTCCTGATTAATTCTTCCACAAAAAATAAAAACAAGGATAAAAAAAACCATCCTGGTTTTGTCCTTGCTCCTGTCAGGATGAGCTGTAGGGAGAGAGAGCCCGAGGATGGGCAGAGGCTGATCCAGAGGCATTGATCCCTGGAGGTTATGGAGTTTTCCATTCATCTCCTGCCTTTTCCCTTTCCCAGGTGTCTCCTGCTGCTCCTTCCTCAGGAATACGAACCCAGCACTGGATGTATCCCGAAATCAAATCCAAAAGGTGTTAAAGGACACCTGGAAAGGTCCTTGACCAGGAATAAACAGCAGGGATGTCATGTCCTGGATCATCTAGGAATGATCCACGGGCTGAAATTCCCACCAGGAATGATCCATGGGCTGAAATTCCCACTAGGAATGACCCACAGGCTGAAATTCCCACTAGGAATGATCCATGGGCTGGAATTCCCACTAGGAATGACCCACAGGCTGAAATTCCCACTAGGAATGATCCATGGGCTGAAATTCCCACTAGGAATGATCCATGGGCTGAAATTCCCACTAGGAATGACCCACAGGCTGAAATTCCCACTACTCCATTAGGAAACGAGATCAGGAGAGGATTTATCCACGTTTGTGAAACATCCAAACAGCATTCCCGAGGCACATTCCTGTGTCCTGTTTGTCATTCCATCAATCCCAGTGGGAGATTCTCCATCAGGGCCCATCCCAAGGTCTTTTCCCATTATTCCATGCCCTCCATTTCCCCCTTCCCTGGACAATCCAAGCCCTTCATCCCAGGGTGGCCTCTCGGGAACATCCATTAATCCATGATTTATTTGTTGGGAATGAGCTCTTGGATCCCTCCCTCCTTTTCTCTCCCTTGATCAGTTTTTAATCCACGCTGGAAGTTCAGCAATCCTCCCCTTGGCTCTGGAGTTTCCTTAAAAGCCTCTTGGATGGCCTTTATCCAAAAAACCCTCAGGAAAATGGAATAACTGCTCCCCATTCTCCACAAATTTGTGGACTGAACATAAAACCAAGGGATTTTTTTTTTTCCCCTGTTCAATAGAGGAGGTTTTTAATTCAGTTTTTAATGATGATTTCAATTTAATTAATACATAGCCGTGATTCCTGAATGGAACTTGCAAATGTGCTCAGGTAAACCATTTATTCCATGGAAAAACACACATTTGGGATTCGTTATGGCCAGTGACAAACTGATCACTAATGAGCTTTAGGGTTAATTAAAACCAGGGTGCAAATTTCTCAGGAAGGGCAGGAAACGGAGCGGAAAAAAATCCCTTTTTTTGGGGGGTAAAAAACCAAGTGTTTATTCCCAAATGGAATATCCCAATTTCCCCTTTCCAAGAACATTTCAGGATGAAGGGTGATTTTCACCTCCCTCCCCACGTGGTGTTAATAGGTTTCCAGGGAAAACTCCAATGGCAACGAGCTCCGACCAGGCAGAGTCGCCTCCTTCCAGCCCCCTTTGCTTCCAGGGATGAACAAAGCTTTTGGGAATGACTCCAGACTTTCCCTCCTTCCCTGCAAGGGCTGATCCCATTTTAGAGCAGAGGTTTTCTGGGATGGAAAGCAGGGAATATTCCTCAGGCTTCCAAGGAGAACAAGGGCGGCTCCTCCGCTTTTCCAACGCGAAAATCTTGGGCTGTGGTGATGCCCAGGCTTGATCTGATCCCAAATCTTCCTTATCCTAGGGAATGGGGTGCACCAGGACATTGCCTTGTCCCTGCTCCCCCAGGACATCTGGGATCAAAAATCCTCTCCAACAATTCCTGAGTTTTGCTGCTGCTGGGGCATCTCTCACTGAAATTGGGATGGGGTTGAGCTGGAGAACTTTTCCGTGGATTAAGGGGGAGTCAGGTTAGTCCCGACTTCCAGAAGGCAGGAAACGCTGGGAGGAGCCCAGAAATTTTGGAAAAACACCATAAAACCTGGCTGGGCTCATGGCACATCCGCAGGGAAAATCCCAGGAAATGATTTTTCATGGGACAGAACCGCAGCGCTCGTTCTCCTCCCATCCCTCTCCAGTGGGGGTGTGGAACCCCAGAATTCCAGGATTTCGGAGCAGGATCCAGACCCACAGCCAGGCCTGGGGGTGTGGGTGTGGAACCCCAGAATTCCAGGATTTCGGAGCAGGATCCAGACCCACAGCCAGGCCTGGGGGTGTGGGTGTGGAACTCCAGAATTCCAGGATTTCGGAGCAGGATCCAGACCCACAGCCAGGCCTGGGGGTGTGGGTGTGGAACTCCAGAATTCCAGGATTTCGGAGCAGGATCCAGACCCACAGCCAGGCCTGGGGGTGTGGAAGCAGGTGACTGGAATTCCATGATCTTGGAGCGCGGATCCAGATCCAAACCTTCTCCTTTTGTTTCCAGGTCCTGTTGTGCGAGGCCAACTCTCCAGGCAGCTCTCCAGGCACTGCAGCCTTCCAGGTAAATCCATGGGAAAGTCCTGGGGGACACCTGGGAGTGGGTGAAGGAGGAATCCTAAGGATTTGAGTTCCAGCAGTGATTCCCCAGTGTCCCAGTGCCCGCTGGCTCCTCTCTGGCTCCTTGGTGGCTCCCATCCCTTCACCACATCCATGGAATGTCCCCAAATCCGCTCTGCCCATTGGACAGTGTGGATTTGAGGCTGGAAGTGGAGCTGAGCCAACACCTCCCAGTGGTGGCTTCGGAATCTTCCCAAATGCTGGCATTTACTGCCCTCCAAAAGTGATCGGAGATGGCATCGAGAGGAGGTTTGGAGTGGACTTTTAGGAATATTTTATTCATGGAAAGGGTTGTCCCCAGACCCAGCACAGCATCCAGGGATCTGCAGGATTCCCAAATTTAATTAATTTAACCCAAGGGAACAATGAGGGAACAAAATATCCCATAGAATTGGAAAGGAAAACTGCGATGAAGCCTTTAATTCCATGAATTTAACCTTAACTATATCCCAGAACTGGTCTGGTTTTGCTCAGCATTTGAAGGAAATCCCAGTTTACATCAGGGCAAAATGCCTTTGGATTTTATTTTTATAGGATCCATCCCTAAAAAAAGAGGTTTAATCCCTGGAAAAGCGATGCTGGCACGGATTTTGATATCAGCATCCTCCTTTGCGCAGAAGGATGGAACTCTTTGTGTTCCAAATCCTGGCTTCCCACCCCAAAAATCCCCCACGAAACACGGGAGCAGCAGCGAGTGCCCGGCTGGAATTTGAGATGGAGTGGCATCGATGCCGTTTTTCCGGCGGAGCAGAGCACGGACAGCCAGCACTGGGATGAGGGAAAACCAGGGCAGGGCAGCTCCTCTGCTCCCACTTTCCTTAGGGATTAACCCAAAACCCCAGAGAGCCGAGGGCAGGTGCTGGAAGAAGGACAAACTTCCGGAAAGATCTGCCGAGGTGTGCAAAGCCTCGGGAAGGAACAAACCCTCCTGGCGCTGCTCCAGCCTCTGCCTCCTCCTCCCAATCCTATTAGAATTAGAGGGATGGAGCTATAAGAGGAAAAGCCCAGCCCTGGAGCAGCGCTGACGCCTTGGCCTCTCAATCCTTCGTAAGCACTGCCTGTGGGTCAGCACGTGGGAGCAGGGATCCAGCAGGGATCCCGGAGCTGGGCTGGGATGGTTGGGAACACCTGGAGGAGTTCAAATGCAATGGTGGAGTCTCAGCGTTACTCTTATTCCGTGGAAAATCTTTCCCCTTCCTCTCGCGGGCCAGGAGTTCCATCCCAAGCCACGTTCCCGTGGTCCTGCCTGGGTGTTGTTCTGCCCTCTCGTCCCAAAAGGCTTTGGAATGCCCCACTGGAGTGGGATTCAGCTCAGCCTCCTCCCTCCAGGACTTTGGGATCCCAACCCGCTCTGGGATATTGATTGGGATCGGGAATGGAACATTTCCGGCTGTGCTGGCGGTGACCACGGAGCCCTTGGATGAGGGTGGTGGTCCTGGGAAGCAGAACTCCGTGGTTACAGCTGGGAGAGGAGCCTGGAATGGTCTCAGGAGCCACGAGGGACACAGCAGGCACGGAGTGTGCTGGGATCCTGCTGCCATCTCCTGGAGGCTGCGCCTTCCTCTGGATCACGATGGATCCTGGAGATCCAGCCTGGCCAGGCTGCCCCTGGGCTAATTCCTGATATCCTGGTTTCCTGCAACCACGGAGCAGAGAATCCTGCTGAGCTCCTGGGGGTTGGGAGCTGGAGCACCCAGTTCCATCCCCTGCTTCCCAAGGCTGGGTGGAGCAGGATCAGCTCTGTCCTAAACCAGGCTGGCCTTGGCCAAAATCCGCCTCTGGAAGAGCGGGGTTAGATGGAATACTGGGAGGGAATTCCTGGCTGGGAAGGTGGGGAGGTGCTGGGATAGAATTCCCAGAGCAGCTGTGGCTGCCCCTGGATCCCTGGAAGTGTCCAAGGCCAGCCTGGATGGGGCTTGGAGCAGCCTGGGACAGTGGAAGTCTCCTGGGTGACCTTTCAGGGTGATGATTCCATGTTTCCCTGCGTGCCTGGTGGGAAGAGCTGCGGAAATGGAGCATTTATGGATACACTGCACTCTGTTCCAACAGGAGGATCCTGCTCCAATGCTCAGTCACCGACAGGCAAATCCCTGGGATGGGGCAGGAACCACAGCAGGATCCGAAGCCTTATCCGGGCCAGTGGAAGTGTCTGCTTGGAAATGTCAGGAAAGAAAAGCATGGGAAGATGAAGCAGGAATCCCAGTTTAGGATAAACACTTCGTATTCCTCCCTGTTTTACGGAAGTCCCCGTAAATGAGGCACTCTCTGGAAAGCCAGGGACAGAAAGGTGTAGGAAAAAGGCAGGAGAGCAGGAGCAAAGCGTGGGAAATGTGGGATGTGGTTATGGGCACTGCTCGGAGCTGAAGGATCACCCCCAGAGGGGTTTGGGGAGCACTGGGAGTTTTTCCTGATCATTCCCCACCCTGGGAATGCAGCGTGGTGCTCTGCCAGGTGCTTCGGATTCCACTCCCATCCACCACCTCTTCCCACATTCCCTCTGCATCGCTTCCCTTCTAAGATTTTCTCCTTTGGATGTTGATTTTTAGGAAGCTCCTGGCTCAGCCTGCCTGTTCCCGAGCCTTCAGAACAGGAGCAGAACCCCAAAAAGCCCATGTCCTCTTCTGAGCCCATCCTGGACCTCAAGGGAGATACGGAGGAAGCACTTCCAGGTGGGAACCAGCACTTCCAGGTGGGAACCAGCACTTCCAGGTGGGATGCAGCTCAGGCTCACCAGGAGCTTCTCCTCTTGGAAGAATTCTTGGCAAAGCTTTGCTGCCCACACTGTTGATCACTAATCCCTACAAAAGGCAGGTCTCATAATCATGAAATTATTTAGGTGGGAAAAGACCCCCAAGACCATCACCCAGCCATTCCCACTGGCACTCAGCCACATCCCCAGGGATTTTAAATCCCTGCAGGAATGGGGACTCCACCTGGGCAGCTGTGCCAGGCCTGGAAAAGCTTTTTGGGGAACAAAGGGTTATCCAAAGGGATCGGCTTGGCAGGCAGGGAAAGCTGCTTCAGCTGCCCGTGGTGCCCAGCCCTGCAGCCCAGGCAGATGTTCTGCTGATGCAAAGCAGGATGGCTCTGCTGGCTCCACTTCCAGCGGCTCCCATCGCCCCAGGGCTCTGTGCCATCACCGCAGTTTGACCTCTGGTGTCTGAATCCGTCATAATTCCCATCCCGGCCACAAAGCTGCAGTGGCTGCTCTGGAGAAGCGTGAGGGAAGGGAGCAGGCACGCAGAGCCCTGGTGTGGGACAGCTGCTGTCCCTCGCTCCCCCTCAGCTGCTGCACTTCCAGAGGCATCCCACAGCTCCTGTTATCCTGGGGGACTCGGCAAGAGCTCCCCAGCTCCGGGAACAGCTAAACTCCTGCCCATGGAGAGAAGGCAGAGGGAGTTGGGATTGGGAGACCTTTGGAGATGAGATTGGGAGACTTTTGGAGATGGGGATTGGGAGACCTTTGGAGATGGGGATTGGGAGACCTTTGGGGATGGGATTTGGGAGACTTTTGGAGATGGGATTGGGAGACCTTTGGAGATGAGATTTGGGAGACTTTTGGGGATGGGATTTGGGAGACTTTTGGAGATGGGGTTAGGAGACCTTTGGAGATGGGACTGGGAGACCTTTGGAGATGGGACTGGGAGACCTTTGGGGATGGGACTGGGAGACCTTTGGGGATGGGACTGGGAGACCTTTGGAGATGGGGATTGGGAGACCTTTGGGGATGGGACTGGGAGACCTTTGGAGATGAGGTTTGTTGCTCTTTTTCCTGTTTTCCTGGGAATGCCAGAGCTGGAGCAGATTAGAGCAGATGTTAAATTAACCAGTGATGGGGAGTATCCACTGCTGCATGTATATTTGATGTATATGGATAAAAATAACGGGGAAAAACACTTGGGCTGCACAGATCCACAGGAAACTGCCTAAAACTGACAGCAGAGCTCCCAAAAAACCCCAAAAAGGGAATGTTTGGGAAACAAGGACAGCTGCACAGGGAGGGGATGGATTGAGTGAATTGCAGGAATCGACTGCGTTGAAGGCAGCCAAAATTCCAGCCCCAAACGCTGCTCCCCTCCCTCCGCCCTCGGGCGTGAGCCAAAGCTCCAGGGAGGGCAGGAAATCAGGAGGAATCGGAGATGAAAGGCGCCATGGGATGAGCCGGGAACAGTAATGAGGTGCTGATGGATATCGGCTCGCTCGGGGGGCGGAGTGACCGAGCGCTGGTTTAGATCCCGGCGGGAGCTGGCCGGGAATTAAAGGCACGAAAACCTCGGGCTTTGTTGGTTTGTTCCAGCTCCAAGGGGTTGAAGTCCTGGATAACAAAAGGTTTCCGGAGCTGGATGTCCGTCTGTCAGTCGTGACAGACACGCGGATTTAAAGGCTAAAACCGCTGGAATTGCGCAGCATCCCACGCCCGATCCCGCCGAGCTGCGGCTCTTCCCTGCTCAGGAGTCATGGAATAGAATCCCAGACTGGTTCGGGTT
>VZTN01022690.1:161729-214682 GCA_013400515.1 Erpornis zantholeuca | reverse complement strand
GATCTCCTCATAGCCACTCAGACAAAAGAGGCATGTGTGGCATGGATGGTGAGTCTTTTAAACTTTTTGGGGTTCCAGGGTGTCAAAGAAAAAGGCTTAGGTGGTGAAGCAAAGGTAATCTACCTGGGGTACGAAGTTAGTGCCAGACAACAAACTCTAGGGCAAGACCACAAAGAAGCAATATGCCAAACTCCACAACCCCGGACCGGGAAGGAACTGCGAACCTTTCTGGGAATGACAGGATGGTGNGGAACTGCGAACCTTTCTGGGAATGACAGGATGGTGCAGATTGTGGATCTACAACTATGGGCTGCTCCTCAAACCCTTGTACGCACTCATTGCAAGTGGGAGCAGAGATCTCCTGTGGACCAAGGAAGCATCAGTGAGCTTGATACACCCAATAATTGCCTTAAGATTGAACCATGAAGGAACCATCCTATACGCTTCTGAACACAGGATGTGGGCGTGAAAAGCTGAAGGGAAATGGAGGACTCTTTAATATAGAGTCTTGTACCATGAGGTAACAGCTAGGGTTCATATGTGAAGGAAATATAAATAAATAATAATAATAAATAATGATCAAGACACTTGCCTGGATACAGAGCAAAGCATTTGTCACTTCGAAGTTCACTCAGTCAATCAGACAGCCTTGCTTGTGTACATAGGCCAGGGCTGTGTGTGTCTCAGGACACCATGCCCCATGATCGTAGTAGATGAGTTAATCCTAAATGAAACCCAGTCCAATTCATGCATTTGCAACTTTGTTAGGATTGAAGGCTGTGACTTTTCTTATCAGGCACCTGCGGTGTTGCATCAATATATAAGACCAAATCTGACTGCTGTACAAGAAATATCTCCTGTGCCTATAGGGATGAATTGACTGTAGTCAAGCAGCTATTGAAACATGAGGATTTAAAGGAAAACCTAAAAGAAATTAAGGACATGGGAAGGAAGACTCTGATTACAATACACCATGACACAGAAACCATACGAAGAGTCTTTAAAAGGTTGGAAACAGACACATCTCATCGCTGGTGGGATGTGCTCTTTGAATGGTCACCAAAAGCAACTGGGATACTCAATACACTAGTTCATCCAATTATTGTATTATTAATATTGGTTAGCATAAGTTTGATTAGGTCTATTATAATGTTTGTTTGGAACTGGAGAATATTACGACAGGTGGTGACTCTAACTTCATTATCAAAAGTATATAGTGCGGCTTTGAGAGATAGTTTAACTTGGTATGAAGACGAGGAATCTGGGTATTAGTAGAAGAATTTACTAACATTATAGGAAAGGGGGGGATGAACCATAGTATTCTGTTAAAGACTAGAGAATTACATGTTTGGCAAATAAATTATAGGATATTTTAGAAAGCTTAGAAGCTAGAGGCTAGGAATGTAACCAATAAAGGCAGAGAGCTCAGTTGAAGGATTAAAAGCTGACCAAGACTGATGGTTTACATTTTTAACAGGCAAGACCTAAGCAAAGGAGGAACATGCACATATGGAAATGTTTAGGTGAAATCGATATACATTGAGTAAGAATCAGAGCAAGCTTGGAGAGACTCATATATCTTAAATTTTGACACCAAAGTTAATAAAGACAGGAATGAGCAGATCAGAAGGTCAGGTAGTCACAGCAACAAGATGAAGGTGAGAAGTTTAGTGAACGTGGGAGACTCTCCTTACTGCATCTTGCCACCCTCCAACCCATTTAAAAGACCACCGACTCAATCAAGAGGGAAAACTACGCAGCCACAATGAGTATGCAACTAATTTCCATACAGAGCAGGGAATGGGCGGTGACAGGTGATGAATATGTATAGGCATCTTAGAATATGCATGATTCTTGTAAATAAATAGAGAGTTAAAAGCTGAGGAAGGCGCACACGCATTTAGGAGCAATCCCAAATCGTGTCCACCCAGCGCTGGACTAAACATATCCTTTGACAAAACCTCCTGGAAGGTCTTTTTGTCTTTGCTTTTCGTGCTTCATGACAGTGGAAAGGGACTTGGCGTGGCCGCCCCCCCTCAGCCCTCCGACCCTGCTTTCGGCCCGAGGCAAAGCCCACCCTGCTCCCGGGCCCCGCGGCACCGCTCCCCCGGCCCGCCCCTGTCGTCCCAGCCCCATTTGCATTGGCCGCTCGCCCGCGCCATTGGCATTCGCTGCGGCAGCAATGGCGAGCGGCAGCGGCGCCTGTGGAGCCACGGGAAGCTCTCCGCGCTTGGCCGGCGTGGGGTCCCCTCCTCGCTTCAGGCTCGTCCCGTTTGGCGGCTGCAAGGCTGAGGGGCCGAGGACGGACGGACGCACGGTGGGGGGGAGAGGGTGTAACGGGGGAGGGTNGGGGGATTTGCGGTGGGGGGCAAAACAGGGACACGCCAGAAAGGCTCTCAAATTGTCCCTTTGCCCTCTCTGAACCACCTAATTCACCCCTAAAAGCCTTCAGAGCCCCAAATCTTGTCCATAGGTGGGAGGGCGAGCGAAGGACACACCCGTGTCCCCGCAGCTGCGTGCCCAGCCAGGACGAGGATCAGGGCTGGGGCTGCTCTCAAATTTCCCTCACTGCAAGGACATAGCCAGACACAGGCTGGGGGGGCCTGGCTCAGGCTTTATTGTCAACCTGCATGCCATGAGTGAGCACAAAATCTGCCTGCATCCTCTGCAGCATGCCATCTCAGAGCAGAGCCGATGGGAGGTGGGATAGCCTGAATGGGATTCCCAGTCAGCATCTCTCAGTTTACCCCAGGACCCTCCAACCCACAGTTCCCCAGAACCTCCATACTGATAAGCAGCAAGACTCCAGAAGCCGTATGTTATGAAGTAGGTATATTTATTTCAGTGTTGGGTTGCATGGGGGATAGCCCCTCCAAATTCAAGTGCGTCAGCAGAGGTGCTCAGCTTGGTATATATTGGGTTACAAGTTACATAGGCATTATGTTTCCCAATACACCTATACACATTCCTTATTCTTGCTTCGTGTTAGAATGAGCTCAAACGTCATGCCCATATGCTTGCACATGCACACTGCCTCCTGGTGGTCATGGGCAGGGGTCTCAAGATGAAGTAAATGATTCTTCCTCAGGCTGAATTTTTCACTATGCCTCCTTGCACATG
This sequence comes from Erpornis zantholeuca, assembly GCA_013400515.1. Classification (NCBI taxonomy): domain Eukaryota; kingdom Metazoa; phylum Chordata; class Aves; order Passeriformes; family Timaliidae; genus Erpornis; species Erpornis zantholeuca. The sequence continues at coordinate 211,562 of VZTN01022690.1, read as the reverse complement.
CTCCCTGGTCCCTTGGTCTCAGTACAAATCAAAACTGATTTTGGCCAGTTTAGGGATCACAGAGCAGGAACCAAGTCACAGTTTCTTCTTTTTATCAATAGTTTTGCATCCTCTTATTCCTACATTTAACAAACATAATAAATGTTAAGCAAAATACATTGTTTTAACAAGCAGCTCTTAAAAAATCATTAGTTAACTTCTAACCCCCTGCTTCAAAACCCCCTCACAGTCCTCCCAGTTCCCTCCCCACGCCCGGTGCTGTGGGAGCAGGGCCGCACCCCAGTGCCACCTCAGGGGGGGCTCCAGGCTGACGTGCTCCACCTGGCCACTGGAGGTGATCCCGCACCAGGAGTTGGTGGATCCAGTACCCACTGGGGACAATATCAGTGGCCACCACCTGCCGCGAGGGCTCCTGCCTGCCCTGGAACCACCTCAGCTTCACCCACATGGGAGAAGTCCAGCACGGAGCAGAGCAGGCAGCTGGGGCAAGGCTGGAAGTTCGGTGACACCAGCAAGATGGACATGCTGGGGGAAACTAGGAGAGAGTGGAGAGGCACTGCGCTGAGCTGAGGAACAGTGGAAGGGGGGAGGAGGGTTGGGGGGCATTGAGAGGAACTGGGAATGGGCTGGAGGGCACTGGGAGAGAGGGGAGGTGTCTGGGAGTGGATTGGGGGGAACTGGGAGGCTGAGCACAGCTTGAGGCACTTGATGCTGGGGGTCTGCCTAGCAATTGAAGGAGAACATAGAAGAAAAGGCCCTGGAGTTGAGATAAGGACCAGGAGAGATCCCTCCCCAGTCACCATCACAGGCAAAACATACTCATCCAGGAGATAGGAACTGAGTTTATTATCAACCAAATCAGAGCAGGATAATGAGAAGGAAAACAAACCTTAAAAACACCTTGCCCCCGCCCTCCCTCCTTCCTGGGCTCTCCCTCCTTCCTCCAGATTTAAAAAAATTAAAATAAGAAGAAAAATAAAAGTAAAATGGAATATATAAAAAATAACATCAAATAAAATAACTAAGAAGACAAAATAACAGGAAAGCTTTTTCTGCTGGTTTTTGGTTTTTCTTGTCCAATCTCCAAGCTCGGTCTGAGCCAGAAAACACTGGCTGGGAGAGACATTGCTGCTGAGGGGCTGAATATTTCTGAAACTAAAGTATCAAGTTTAGTTTACAGAAGTCCCAGTGTCACTGAAACGATGGGAAACACTCTCCAACATTTTTAGTGTTAGAGAATCAAAGGCATTCCTTTATTCTGGCCAGGATGTTGTTCTGGCCAGGATGTGCAGCAGGAATCATTTCATGCACACATTGCCCCAGTGTGTAAAGAAAATCATTCCATGACACATGAATTTTACTAGATTTTCCCCAAACTTTATACAGTCAAAACCTATAGAAATTCATTGGTTCAACGTTCATTGGTCCCAAGTTATGCAGTTCTTAGTATTTGGCTTCCTATTGGTTATGGACTTTGTTGCCACTGATGCTAATTTGGTCCTTGTTCCTTGGTTCTCTTATCAGTCTTTTCCAGACCAGGTGTCTCCGACCATGCCAGGGGTGATGTTTGGAGTTGATGATCGTTAATGGTCGTAATCTTTTGTGTATCTTCTGTGCTACTCCCAGTCTGTTGAGATGTTTTAGTTTTGTTGGCTTTTTTCTGGTGTTCTTGTTGGCTGGCTTTTTTGGTGTTTTGTAACCTGCGCTTTGCAGGGGCCTGGGGCATCCTCATCCAGGCTCTTGGCTTTGGTTGCCTTCTTCCATTGCGATTATCCTCACATAGGAAGTGTTAAATCACAGACTGTACAATGAGACATGCTTCCTGAAATAAAAATAAATTCCTACAGCTACAGAAATCTCACTGCCACATTTAGAAACACTTCAGCAAAGACCTTGGAAAAAGCAAAGGTGATGTGTGATTACCTGGGGCCCCAGGAAACTGAGATGAAGGTGGAAAAGAAGCAGACAGCGAACAGCTTCCACTTCTTGCTCCAGCTACTACTGCAAGTGAAACTTCCCTGGAATTTCATGTCCAGTGCGTCTCTTCCTCGCTCAAGACGTGAACAAACAGGTACTCCAGGATTTATTGCTTTTGTACTTCGGGCACCACAGACCCACCATGAGGAACTGGAACCCAGTGTCAAATCTAAAAATGGTCCTTCCTGCTTCCTCCCACTTGCTGCTCTCATCTTTTAATTATTGCTGATTTTTCCAGTGCTATGCTTGCAAAGATCCTTTGGGCACCCTAAGTACACATCCAATTCAGGGAACACCAAGTTAGCCCTGGACTGGGAAACAAAAGACAAGAAGTATTTAAAAATCATCCCTTGCCTTTGGGAGTGTCCAGACCTGGGAATAAACCGTTCTCACCAGTCTCTTGGCCTTTTCCCAATCTGAGTAAGTCTGGAAATGTACATCTAAACCCAAGTTAGACAGATTGGAGTGTGTTCTGCACACCAGACACCACAGCCACAAGCACCAGGAGTCTGAAGATGCTCTGGATTGCAATTCACAATCTCCGTGTACCCTGCATGGTAAAGCCTCCCCTGGTAGAGGAAAACACATGACAGGAGGGGTATCCTAGCTGTCCTGGGTTGGAAAGTAGGTAGTGACCAAAAGCATGTATTCTATCACCATCTTCATAAACCAGGTGGGGCAGTGCTCCCTGCCTCATCCCCCCAAGGCTATTTGCTGTTAATGGCCCATCAGGGCCTTGCCCACGACTCACAGATAAACTGCCCCTGGGCTATCTCCTGATTAATGGCTCATTAGTGCCTTTGTGAGAAGCTCCACCCAGAAGGAGGACCCAGGCACTCAATCTTGGATATAAACTGGAATTTTAAAAATCATAAGCGGGCCTTTTCCACTGGATTTCCCAGAGGACAAGAGCTACAGAGCTACCACTGGACCTTCTGAGGAGGACCAGACCTTTTCTCCAGGATTGCCTCTTCAACAGGACTACGACCAGACCTTTTCTCCAGGATCACCTCTTCAACAGAACTACATCTATCACTTTCAGGAGAACTGCAGGCACCATCTTATCAGACTGCCACTGTCCCCTGACTAACAGGGGGTCAGTTGTACCTGACATCTGTCAGTTTAAACCAGTATTTTTCTCCTGCCTTGTTTATATATATATGTGTGTGTGTGTGTACATATAATCATTAGTAAAGAACTGTTATTCCCATTTCCCATATATCTGCCTGAAAGCCCTTAATTTCAAAATTATAATAATTCGGAGGGGAGGGGGTTGCATTTTCTATTCCAAGGGAGGTTTCTGCCTTCCTTAGCAGACCTGTCTTTCAAACCAATACACTAGCTGACCCAGCCCTTGTGGCAGCTGCGTTGCTTAACAAGGTAATGCATTGGGTCTCACTCTGGTATTGTAAAATACTACAAACCCTGTGGTTCTGGGGTTTAAAAGTTGTAAGTCAGCAATAAGGTCTCTGGCTGGGATGATTCACTGAATTTACTGCTAGATCCCAAAATCTGTTTCCAAGTGCATAAAAACCTACATGAAAAGAAGAACACAAAGCTTCCCACATGTATTTTATACTCCATGTTGTATTTCCAGCACACATTTCAAGACAGTTCACATCAGAATGAGGTCACTTGGTGCCAGCATGGTGTTAGAGCAGGCACATCAGGACATTCACTTGACAATATTCACTACAGACTCCCCATTCCCAACACTCCATCTGCAGCATCTTCATTTCTCACAGACACTCAATTGACTTCAATTAGGAAATGGATTGCTGTTCCCAGAAGCAAATCCCCAGGGTGATTTTTTACCCCCTGCAAACAGCAGGAATGATTGAGGACAGCTGCTGTCATAGGAAGTAAAAAGAAGATTGTTGTGGTCAGACATCTTTAGCTGTGAGGGCTTTAGTTTCTACCTGCCATCCCTAAGCAGTTCTGTGTTGGTACTGTCCATCTGCTTTGAAATGCCTCCACAGTGTTCAATCCATCTCTTTGGATGTGCCACACCCTGCTCTGACAGGGAGCACTGACACCACAGCAGGTAAAAACCTGAACAGGTACAGACAGGGACACACGAAGGCCATCAGATTTTGCAACACAGCTTATTGTGCTTCATGGCTTCGGGTTTTTGGTACGGATTCACTACAATTTAACCTAATCAAAAACATCTGGCAAGACTTAACAATAGCCCAGAGAATCCAGTGAATCACCTGTGTGTTATCTCAGTCAGTTAAGTAGAGTTTTGTGGGAGAAAACCTGGGTGTTGAAACCTTTATACAACCCTGTTCTGGTGATTTTTGCTTTTGTTCTTGTCCATGACAATGGGGGCTTTTGGTTTCTGGCTTCATAAATCCCAGGTGATTTCTGGCTGCATAAATCCCAGGCAGTATCTAAAAGAAACCTCACAGTTTGGGGCTTCTGGGAAAGACAAATCTGCCTGGATTTATGTAGCCAGAAACCAAAACTTTTTCCCAAAACACTTTAATATATTAATATAATTATTTTATATAAATATAAACATGTAAATATATGTAACATAAATAAGATACTTAAAATATAACTAATTATACTATATATAAAATATAAATATATATATATATAATATAATATATATATATATTATATATATATATACTCATCTACTTAGACAATGTCTATGTGCACTTACTATATAGAATACCTATTTACACTTAGAGGTCTATTGGCATGTGTCCGTTTAACTTATATAAACACTTATACAAAACATGTATAGAATATACATGTTTAGAATTGTGTATTTTGACACTTCAATACCAGGCTTCTCTATTCTGACTTAGATATCTACTTACATCGCCTTGGAGACACTGTGACGTGGATGATCTCCTCAAAGAACTACCACAGCAGCTGGAACCTGCGCCTGGTGCTCCCAAGCTGCTCCTGGGCACTGCACATGCGCCAGGGCCGTTGGGAGGTAGAGGCAGCCACAGAAAGTGCCACCACAGCGCTCTGACTCACAGTCCCGGATGTTTCCTACTGGGCAGCAGCACTAAGTGTAAAAAGCCGTGGCAAATGCATAGCCACGTATTTCTTAGTTGCAGTACCACTTTTAGTCTGAAGGTGACACTACCGAGTCATTAAAATAGTGTACATGCGTAATACCTCGTGCTTATCGCCAGATGGCAGCAGCAATTTAAGTCCCAGCCAAGATCTCAGATGATGTTTCAGCGACACAAAAAAGCTTTGAGTACACAGATCTATTTCTATTGCCTTCAGAGATCATATTTTCTCCCATTTTCAAGCCCTTTATTATTTAATTTATATATACAAAAGTTATATTTGTACTTTCAAATCCTATATAGCTGTATTTAGGATTTCTTAATCTCTAAGATCCTGCATATAAATCAGTAGATATGGGGTTGTATTTCGAAATAAATTTTTATAAAAAACTTTTTTTTCTCTAGATAGAAAAAGAAAAGTTACCATTTTAAACTGCCCTAACCTCTAATGCTAACCAGTACCCTAACCACTACTCTTAACCACAATGCTAACCACTACCCCTGACCACCACCCTAGCCATCACCCTAACCATTACCCCCTACAACTACACCCAACCCAGCAACCCACTGTTTTGCGGGGAGTTCAGGTGGCCTCCAGGAGTCCAAGGTCAGCCAAAGCCATAGCTCCTGGTAGTTTCATCTGGGAGAAATCCTCATTCTTTCACAGCTCTAGGAGGCAGAATCCCACTTTCAGACACAGGTGCCTGGCCATTCAGTGCAGCACTTTTCCCCAGCAAGGAAAGCCCGATGCCTGAGTGTCTTTGGGGCAGCTGAGATATGGCCTCTTAGAGGCCAAGGCCAGTGAGACCCATCAGTCCTGTCAGCTTCCATGGCACCCATGACTGAAAGTGGGGTGCCATCTCCTGAAGCTGCGAATGTCTGAACATTGCTTCCTGATGGAAGCTCCACAGCCGGAAAAGGACTCCTCAGTAAGATTCCGAAACACTATTCTTGGATTTTAATGCATAAATTCTGTTCTTTCATTGTTACTTTCAAGTTTCCCTGACTCAAGGGAGTTCAGGTCATGGACAGGACTTCTGCAAGCTAAACTAAGTAAGTTATTAAAACTAGACTTTTTAGCAAACTGAAAATAGGAATTGCCTTCTCCAGAGTCTTTCCAATGTCTTGGCTTTCCTCTGAATACCTGGTAGGAGTCTGGATCACCACTTCTACACATTTGAGTTTTCTGGTACTGGCAGCCAAGTAACAAGGTTTGCATGTGAATTCTGTGCACAGAGTTTGGTTTTGAAGCTTTGAATTTGAACTGATACCTGTATTCAAGTCTCATTTTGTAACTCACAGGATCTTGCTTACACATTCCACACAAGGAGAAGAAGGCTCCTTTCCCTCCCCCACAACATTTTAAAACTAGAATGAATTCCAAGTATGAATAATTGCTAGATTATTTAGAGTAATTAAGACTGTGTTTCTTTCTTGAGGTGTTTTATATGACATTATACTGCTGTAATTTTAGGGTATTTTTTGTGATGCATTCCTAGTGATGCCAAAAGCACCTAAAACATATGGTTAGGTGCCCTTTTCAGCATTTCTACTCATCTAAATACGTGATTCAATGTGCCAGAGTCCTTCCTATCACCTAGAGAAGATGCACAATCTGGTAGAAGTGTCTTTTTCAAATTATTTGCAGTAAACAGTGTATATTCTGAATCTGGATGTCTTCTAGCCTTATTCATAAAAGAAAATTATTTCCCAGAATCCCTGACAGAAACATTCACCAGCAAACGATTTTCTAGGTGGTTGATTTGCCACTATGTTGTAAAATACACATGAACAGAAAGCCTTTTAATTAGGGTGGGATTGGCTGACGCTCACTGAAAGCCTGAAGAACATCATCATGGCAAGAAAGAAAAAGATACAGAAATTTGGGGGAAAAGGTGGAGAAAGAGACAATAGTTAAAAGAACAATTTGAGGAACCCCTTTAAGCACACTAAAGCATAGAATAATATAGCACAAAGAATAAACCAATCCAATTATAGCCTCTCCCAGGGGTACCAGAATAGTTGACCCATGAGAGAGACACACCAGCATCCCCAAACCACCTAAAGAAAAATCAGAGGTGTTTTGCTCAAAGTCCTGTGTCAGATAAACTCACAGTTAAGGGTGAAGATGCTTCCATTCACATGCTGGCTGGTCCTGCCTCTTCCTACTTATGATTTTTAAAAGGAGTTTGGTAGTTCTCAGAAAGTCCATTAGTAGTCTTAAAATAGCTTTTATCAAGCTTGTATTTACATTCAACATCCAGCATGTGCATTCTGTAAGTGCATGTGTACAAAAATCCCTCCTGTCAGCTGTTCTCCCTCTGTGCCTCCCTCCCCCCCTACCCCCTGCCCCCACAATGTACACAGCATTTTTTGTCCCTAATCAGAGGAATGGAGCCATCTCTGTCTTGGAATAAGGGCTACTCTTCCATGACAGAAATACTGTTCAGTGTATTTACAGGGGAAGTAATTATTAATTTCTATAGATCATTTCACTATTGGCAGCTGGGACTTTAATTACAGAGGTAAATGCAAACAAAACACTTGTTCGTCAAGAGCGAGACAAAATAAATGTTTTGCCCCGAGGGTTGATTAGATTCACTATTTTAAGAAAAAGTATTCAGTTATAACCGTAGAGTGGAAAATTGGGGAGGCAAAATCAATTATCCCTCATGGAACATTTCCAGAGTGCTGCCTTTTATTTTGTGACAGTTACAAGTACCATGAAATCTTCAGTACCTGCAGGTGGTCAAGATCTTTTGCTGTATCTCCCTGAGAATTGACACTTCTAGAGGCAGCTCACCTCTCTTTCATAAATTGTTTCAGGAAAGCTTAACACCATCTGATTCTGCACCTGGCTTTCCACTGTGCCAGGATTTTTCTTAGAGACCTTCCATCTAGGAATGCAGGAAATTCATTCATTGTTTTTCATATTAGTGATTATTATCTACATTACAGTTGAATTAGATTTAAAAAGGAAGTACCCACCTCCTTCCAAAAACATACATGTACACCTCCTCCCAGTTATGGATTTTACATCTGTAGTTTCAATCGCACCATCACTTTCCTTTTAATTAATGTTTGGTAGTTGCCATTGCTCTTGTCTAATCAGTTTTTGACATTTGCTTTCTTCCTAATCTTCACTAATATTCACTGGGCCAGACCCCTTTCTCTGCTGCCTTTTAGTCATTTAATGTAAGAGGTTAAATAACTAAACAGCTGCAAGACAGGTTATCATTACTTCCACATGGTCTAAATGTAGTCAGTTCTACCATCCTCATGTAGTTCAGCACAAAGCAGTCACCAAGAAGGAAAACACAGATTTGGGATTTACATACAGGCACAGCACAAACAGATTCTTACAGAATTGTTACAGAAACTTACAGATTCCGGCCTCCCTCCTGGACTGCATCACCTTTATTTTTAAAGACTTACAGAATTCTGAGATGGAGCTACATGCTGATTAGAAGAAAAAGGGTAAGAAAAGCAGCAAAAATAGAGAATTTCCAGTTACCTTGTAGTTAAAGGGCTACAGGGTCACATCCTCACTGCTTTCTTCTGAGTGTTATAGCACTTTACTAGTTCTCTTTTGTTGTTGAGCTCTTTTCACCAGGAATGATGAAGGAATGAGGTCTACAAGGACTTTTTTGACAGTGCTGATTTACATGAGTAGAGATACATCCCTTTCAGCTTCTCTGGCTGTTCTGGTTTGAAAAAAACAAACCAGTGGGAGACACCAAGTCAGAATAATAATTTATTAAGAAAATTAGAATAAAGGCAGGGGAAGGAAAAGGAAAGAAAAGAAATCAAAAGAAAATAAACACACTGGTTTAAACTGGCAGAGCAGATACAACCTGGCACCCTGTTAGTCAGGGTAGCAGTAGCAGTCCAAAGGGATGGTGGCTGCAGTCCTCTGAAATGATGTATGCAGTTCAGTTCAGGCAGTGATCCAGTAAAAGAGTCCGGTGTTCCTCAGAAGGTATGTAGCTCCTATCCGCTGGGAATCCAGTGGAGAAAAAAGCTGAAGCTGTAGTCCCAGAGCCTCAGTTATATCCAAGATGGGATGCTTGGCTCCTCCCCCTGGGGCGGAGTATTTCACAGTGAGATGGTGAGTCATGAGATAAAGCTTGATGGGCCATTAACAGGAGATAGTCCAGGAGCCAGTTATCTCTGCGTCATGGGCAAGGCACTGATGGGCCCATTAACAAAAGATAACACAGAGGGAGGAGGCAGGGAATGCTCTCCCACCTGGTTTTAAGAGAAACCTGAAGATGGTCGTAGAATACACCCCCCTGGACACATTTTACATTATAACCCAGGACACTGGCCAATGCTAACAAGTCACCAACTGTCTTCAGTAATTTTGGCAGCAATGAATTAGGGAATCTTAATTAAACTAATGGTGAAAAGGAGGGTTTTGATGAGGTCTTTTTACAGCACTTTTTCATATGATAAGCATCCCAATCCATGTGAAAAGTTTTTCTTGGTGAATACAATTTCCATCTTGAGAGACCCTTCATTATTCCACTCATTTCAGGCATGCACACAGGAAGAGTTAGAATCTGTTTGTGGTGCTGCCATTTGTGACCAAGTCAGAGGGTCAAGACTATGGACATGTCAAATTAAAACCCATTTCCCTCTCTTAGCTTGTTACAAGCTGCAAAACAGTGGATGAAACTTTCCAGTTAATTGGCAGTCAAATTCTGCATGGAACTGTGTTCTGTACCTTGCAAAGCTCTCTGGAATGATATTTCTGATGTTTTTAAATTCATAGAGTATCTTTTCACTGGAGCATTAGGGCTGTAGTTGAACTGCTCTAAAGAAAGTCACATCAACTGATCCAGTGGCTGCTTGTGGTTTGTCTGAAGTCTTTCATCAGTCATCCTGAAACTTCAGGGATAGTTCTTCTATCCTGACTGTCTTGACTGTCTTGAAGTTGGGAGGGATTTTGTTTAGAACCCAGGCCATGAAATGTTGTATTTTTGTGATTCTTTTCTAGTCTTGCCATTTTGAAATGTCCAGTATAAAATAACATTGTGATAAGAATAATAATTTTCTTTTGTTGTTATTGTTGTTATATGTGTACCCTTAAAATCAGTGGGTAGTTTGGGCTTAGTTATGGCTGAACATCATTAAAAACAAGACAAAATCTCTCAAAAAAACCCAAAGAACCAAGCAACATCACAGTTTTCCCCTGAGAAACCATTGGTTCATATAAAAAGTATCGTAATACTTTGAGATGAAGCACATAAGCCACTTCTCTCTGGTGTATTAGGACTTGGCAGTTCCACAAATTCTCACTTGAAATCTCATTTTGACTGTCTATTATAATAATATTAAAACCCTTCCATTTGACATTCAGTATGGCAGCAGGCTGAGGTCTGTGGCTCAGACCCAGGACGCTGTGATGGTCCCAGGGAGGATATCTTGCAAGAGGCACCCTTCTAGGAATCTCTGGGGTACCTCAGCAAAGGAATGCCTGTCACAGCAGGCTATCAGCTCTTAGTAGTGATTCGGCAAGATAGTGACTTCAGCTCTGCTTTGCGAGGTGACCCCAGGCTGGTCCAGGGAGAGAGAGTCAAGGAGCCTCATTTGGCAGTTCTGCAAAGGGTAGCTTTTATTGTCCAGCACCCTGTGAAGGGTAGGCCAGCCATGAAGCTCCCTGAGGGTCCGAGGGCAGATAAAGGGGTATGTATGGGGAAAGACCAGGTGGTGTCAGAAGGCAGAAACCAATGGGTTACAAAGAACCTACACAGGGTCCCAAGAGAATCATGGGAAGTAGCCGTAACCAAAAGTTTTGCATCTTCCTAGGGAATCTCTGCAGGGAAGCTACGTGATAATGCTTATCACAGCTCTCTCAGGGGACCTCTCTCCAGGGCAGAGGCCGGACAGGCTTATCTGTATCCACAACTCTGAAAGCTGAATGTAGTGCTAGTGCCAGGTGAACTCAGCAAAGAATTTAACACTCCCAAAAATCAGGGAAAAGAAGGGAGATTAATTTGAGATATCCTGAATACAAAGCCAATACCAGTTGGCCACAGTTTTTTTAAGGTCTGTGTAGAGAAAAAGGCAAATCTCAGATATAGAAATATTACATTCTAGATGTGGTTCATTTTACCTTGCAAAAGATACCTTAAACTGGAGCCTCACTGTGGAAATCTTGTCTTTTCAACAGCATAACCAGGAAATCCAGAAATACCTTCCTGAAATGCTGGGTTCAGGTGTGAGATACCAAGTAACAGGTGAGAGGACTAGGTGTAGAATCTGCTCTGGTGGGTAGGACTCGTACAGCAGCAGTACAGAATTATAGCCACAATGTGTCTGGTTTCTGAGCAACCTCAATTATGAGTTAATGACCCAGCATTACATTGTCGGATGTGCTCTAAATTAGTCCAACTCTCTCTCCTGTAACACAAGCTCAGTTCATACACGTGGTACATTTTCTGCAAGCAGGAGAAACAGTACAAAATATAAACATTTTGATTTGTCATAATTTTCCTAAAAGAATGAGGAATTGAAGTGACAGCTTTAGTGTCAAATGATGCAATGCTGCAGCCAGAGGTTATAGATGGCCTGGTTGCAAACTCTCCAGAAGAGGCTGTCAGCCTCAGCCTCTCGGTTTTGGAGACAAACTTTTAGGAGGAAACCCTCCGGAGTGAGCGCCTCCTCCAGAGGGAAAGAGCCTCCCCCTTTCCTCTGCCAATGGGACAAATTGATCACAGTAGGTGAATAGAAAAGTGGAAAAAAAACCCAAGCTGTTTATTAACATAGAACAAAACACGGCAGAACAGAAAAACTTAAAATACAACAAATGCTGGGAGAAGGAGAAAAACACACGGGCTAGCAACGGGTTCCCCCAGTCTCCGGGAAGGGGAGTCCACACAGCAGCCTGGAGCAGAGCAGATGGAACAAAAACCTGTTGATCCTCTGGCACATGTCCTCCTCCTCACAGCAGGCGAAATGGTTTGGCATTCCTCGGGGCTCGGACCAGCCGGGGGCACCGCGCGGGCTCCCCCGGACCGGAGAGAAGGGAAGGAAGGTAGGGAGGCCAGGGGGAAGGGAAGGGAAAAAAAAAAAACAAAACCTTTTTTCCAGCTAGCGGGAACAAAAAAATCAAAAAACGACCAAAAGAGCCGTGCAGCGCCCCCGGTACGCCCCCTCCCGAGCACGGCCCAGCCCGCTGGCCCAGCCCGGGGGACCGAGGCCTTCCACCGGGCCGCCCTCGGGCCCCGGCCCCGGGCCTGCCCGCCGGACCCATTTTAAAATCACAGCAGCCTTGGGCATTAGGCAGCCGGTCAAGGAATAAAGCAGCTTCATAACATCACCCCAGGACAAGGTTACAGATGGCCTGGTTGAAAACTCTCATGAGGAGGCTGTCGGCAACAGGTAGAATGAAAGAGAAACCACTTTCAAACAAGCACGTCAGAGATAATACTGAATTAAAACACAGAGCCATTGCAGGGGTTCAGGGTGTCTTTTCACAGTCTTTTATCAATTATTCATTCAAATGTTTTGATACAGAATCGTGTACATTCAGTTTTGAAGTACATGTGCTTTTTGATACCTGAGTCAGTCCACTCCATGTAAATAGATCATCACAGGAAAGATAAAGGAGCAGTGTCCCAAAGGTGGCACAGTGNTCCTCTGGCGCTGATCCTCCTCCTCCCAGCAGGCGAAATGGTTTGGCATTCCTCGGGGCTCGGACCAGCCGGGGGCACCGCGCGGGCTCCCCCGGACCGGAGAGAAGGGAAGGAAGGTAGGGAGGCCAGGGGGAAGGGAAGGGAAAAAAAAAAAACAAAACCTTTTTTCCAGCTAGCGGGAACAAAAAAATCAAAAAACGACCAAAAGAGCCGTGCAGCGCCCCCGGTACGCCCCCTCCCGAGCACGGCCCAGCCCGCTGGCCCAGCCCGGGGGACCGAGGCCTTCCACCGGGCCGCCCTCGGGCCCCGGCCCCGGGCCTGCCCGCCGGACCCATTTTAAAATCACAGCAGCCTTGGGCATTAGGCAGCCGGTCAAGGAATAAAGCAGCTTCATAACATCACCCCAGGACAAGGTTACAGATGGCCTGGTTGAAAACTCTCATGAGGAGGCTGTCGGCAACAGGTAGAATGAAAGAGAAACCACTTTCAAACAAGCACGTCAGAGATAATACTGAATTAAAACACAGAGCCATTGCAGGGGTTCAGGGTGTCTTTTCACAGTCTTTTATCAATTATTCATTCAAATGTTTTGATACAGAATCGTGTACATTCAGTTTTGAAGTACATGTGCTTTTTGATACCTGAGTCAGTCCACTCCATGTAAATAGATCATCACAGGAAAGATAAAGGAGCAGTGTCCCAAAGGTGGCACAGTGGTGGAACTGCTGCGTCCATGATGGACAATTAATGAGGGTTTGATTATGTTTTTAAAAAAGTTTACCATCAGTACTCTTCTGCTGCTGAGCTGTTTGCGTCATTTCACCTTTCACCCTTGCAGATCCGTGTTTCTACAGCTTGGATGGGGAGCAGGGAGTGAAAGCAGGAGCTTTCAGTTATAGGAGACCTTGGGGTTTTGAAAAAAGCCCTGTCCACCCCCGTCTCAGTCAAGCCCAAAGGGAGGATAGAGATTTCCTCATGCTCCAGGTGCCACCCTGTGAAGAAGAAGCAAAAGACCTTGAGCTGAAACAGGTTGTATCAGCAAATGTCACATTCATGCATCTCTCTCCTTTCGGTCTCAGTTCGAATTGGACTTGGAAATGACAAACGCCAAGTGCAGATGCCCTACTCTCTTCCACATGACTCTCAGAAGAGCACATTACATTCTATTCTTTACTCCTAGTTTAAGTTCAGTTGTACTCTAAAGTTTGAGTGTTATTAGCACATTATTAAATCATTATTAAATCTGTAAAAATCTCTGAGGGTCTGGTAGTCTTTCCCCATGTATAAAGTTAATTCCGAAAGCCAACAGCTTTAAAAAAAATCATAAAAATGTACAACCTTAGATATATCTTAGTACTAGCTGCTTAAATGAAACAAGTCTTTTAAGCAGAAATTAATAGATGGGTAAAATGTAATGGCAAACTAGTAATGTCTTTTTATGTGTAATTTTGATATTGAAAATAATCTAAAGCCATACTGTATTTCTGCACTTTCCTGTTTTTTAAGCATTCCCATACTTCATTTTCTTACAAAGCATTCTCTTCGCTTTTTCTGGCTGTATTAAATTGTATGTCTAATCAGTGTAAAAATGGGAAACCTTTATTAATCTTGGCTGCCTTTCTCTGAGTGCTCAAGACAGTCTAAAGCAGAGGAAAATGAAAGTCAGCTTTGGAGCTTAGTACTCCAAAAGACCTTAAATTTTTAGAAAATTGTTGTTTAATTGTTCTCATTAAATATGAACAATCTCATGAATTGTCAAGAGGGATGTTAGATATGAATGAAACACATTAGACATCAAAAAGAGGGAAGAAAAAATTCAGGAAATGCAAGTTTCAGAAATTAGGAAAATGTACATGATATCAAGTGTGCAGTAAAGATATTTAATTGAAATTCTCCACAAAACAATAAACAATGACAAGAAAAAATAAAGCCCCCCCAGTGTACAAGTTCTGGCTGTTGGGCTTTAGTCCTTTAATTCTTTAAAAGTTTTTTGCAGTTAAACTCAACTGGTTGTGTGTTTTGTGTGCTGGCCTTCCCCTGATTATTCGTTTCAGTAAGATGGGAAATTGTTTGTACCAGCACTTAGGAGCTTTTTCTGGAACATCTAGAAAGAAGGCTGGCATCTCCTTAAAAACTTTTTTTCATTAAATAAGGCTTTTGTTCTCATCTAATTCTAACAAAGTTACCATGTTTTCTTTCCTTTGAGCTGATGAGGAAATTCTACATACCCACCCTGTTTACCAGAGCATTGGTAACACTGAGGCATTGACATATGCATACCAGGGCAAGGAGCTGGATTACTTTTTAAGGTGCAATGACAAACTGTAAGAAAATGCTCTGCTTTTACTTGCAAGATGATTTTGGATTCTGTGGGTTAGAGCATTAAGCATTTACTGATATAGCTGTGATGTCAAAGAGCAGGGCTACATCACACAGAGGAGGGGCCCCAAACTGTTTTCTACACCAGGTTCAGTGTCTGAACAAAGACCAACTGAAGCCTTGTCCTTTGAGGAAACTTCCTGGGTTGTTTCTTCTCTCAAGGTTCAGGACCTACGACCACATTAAGCCTCTGGATTTTTAGGTGCCCCACCTCAGCTGAGTTCAGAAGGATGTTGAGACTCCTAGTCACCTGCTAAAACATACCTGCAATTTTAATTTTTTTTACCTCGCATTCCAGACAGGAATTTTTAAGAGGTGCTGGTATTACTGATTTAAAAAATACATTTTTAGCAGCCTGTAACAGTCTTTGTTGTTCAACAAACTGTTTCAGTCTGTGCCCCTTTTCCCTTCAAACTCACAGGTTTTCCTGAATGTGACCATTACTCAGGTAAAATAAAATAATCTTCAATCCTGCAGTACATCTGAGCCACAGCAATACCTACCCTGGAACATCTTCTGTGAACAATGGTGTTTTTAATTGAATTAATGAGAAGTAAAGAAAAAAAATTTAAATGTAGTTATGAAACTTGCTTTAACTTATTTTTTTATTGATAATTCTATCACCTAGTGATTCAGGGATCACTCACTTTCCATGTCTGAGTGTAAGACAGTTTATGTTTGCTTTTTGCCTTGTAATTGTAAATCTGCCACCTCCAAAGTTCCTACCTACAACCTTCACTTTAATCTTGGAGTTAAAGTATCCTTTGCACAGATATTTTATCTATTTCCCATTACAGTGATATTTTTCTTTGTCCCATTTCTCATTTTTTAATGGATATTTAGGCAAAGTAAACTTCATATTTAACAAAGTTTTGTAGACAATGATTATTGGCTAAAAAGAGATTAACTCCCTGTTCCTGATGTAAACATTGCTGAATTGTGTTACAGAACAGGGACTCCTGTCCCTCAACCGATAGAAAGGGGTTGTATTTCTTGAAAAGGTTGAAATAAAATACAAATACAAGGGTAAGAAAACTTTCTCTACAGTGAATAATTTATTAACCGTAGCATAATAATATTCTCCAGAATGTGAATTTACCTTCTTTGGCCAAACTAGATGCTTTTCCTTCACCTTCCAGGTCCTATTACAATCCATTGTCCGTGTAGTGAAGAGAAAAATGAGAATGCATATTTTAAATAGCTGTTTTCCCAGTGACTGACAGGTATTTGTTGTCTTGCAGATCCGTTTACTGAGGAGCTGATGATGAAGTTGCAGATTGTGATGCTGCTGCTAAGGTTTCTCTTTCAAACATGTCAGTTACAGGTAAAACACCACATATAAACAGGATTTAAATGGCGTGCAATGACTGGGAACAATGGGAAATGCCAAGCAACTGGAGCAAGGCTTCAGCTCCTGTGTCTATAACACAACTCATGTTCCAGCAAAGCTGGAGAGAGTCTCGTTCCTTCGTTGTATGTGCTTCCCTTTCCATGGGTTTTGGCCAAAGGGGAGCTCTTCCGGTTCTGTCGGCTGGGGCTGCAGTGACATCTAGTAACTACAGCCAAGACTTTCACAGGCTCTATCCCATTAGCTCCAGCAGTGAGGAATTCCTACAGCAGGACTTGCCTTTTCCACTTTTCTACTTCCAGCATATTGCCTTCCATCATAGCATGGGGCAGAACGTCCTCGAACACCGAGAGACAAAAAGTGACTCGCTCATGCTGACACACTCCTTAGAATATAAAATCGTGCTTTGGATTAAATTTTAATTAATTGATAATCACATCTCTTCTAAATAGACCTTACTGCTTTTTTTAACACTGTCCCCCATCTAGCCACTATGCCAAAAGAACTATATCTGGTAGTTACTGAATGGACTAAAAATATTTGTTATTTAATATTGAAGAGTTGACAATGCTATAAATTTGACAAACCCATCAGAAAGAAAACTGCTTTTTCAGTTAGATTGTAAATAATAACTAATCTAAGCAAGCAGGACTCTGCAGGTTTTGCATGATTTGCTAGAAGTGACTTGAAAATTTTTTCCACATATTAAAGTGGAAAACAGTACTGTAAGGATTACAAAATTCCCATTTTAAGCAAAAAGACAGAGGCACTAGAATTCTTAGAAGTTTATGTGTAATGAGAAAACTATATTTTTACCTTATGCTTTCTCACAGTAATTCAAACTGTATAAATGAAGGCTATGTCAATAAATAAACAGGCTTTAAATGCTGAGGAAGCTGTTGTACCCTCAGATGGGCAGCAAAACCAAGTTTAGAAGGGGTTTTGCAGGTGCCTTGGAGAGCAGAACAGCAGGATAACAGTGCAGATAATTGTCAATCAAAATAATTATATAAAATATTAATATTATTAGTGATTGCTCTCTATCTCCAAGCTTAAGAGAAAGCAACAGCTTTTCATCTTGTTAACTTCACTTAGGTTTTTTTCTTGTTGATGGAGAAAGGAATTCTGAACCACCCTTCGTTCTTCATTTATAGATCCTGACTGAGAAAAACAATTAGAATTCTCATGACCTTGGAATTCCACCAAGAAGCCTTTGTATCAAGTACCCTTTTCACTGTTTTTTTTCTACTCCTACTTTTCTCCAACTTTAACTGAAGCCAAAACAAGTGTGCTTATATCCTTTTCTAACTTCTACTGTTGTCCTTTAAAGTCCAAACACTGACAGCTGATTACTTTCAAAGACCATAGGTCAAGGTAACTAGTAGTGAAGTCAGTGTCGCATTTCTGTTGATTATGTCCCAAAACTGCCTAACCTAATTGGAAACAGTTGGCTAGTAAGTTGGGTTTTTAACTAACCTCCTTCAACCTTTAAAATCACAAGCTGTGGAGATGCCTGTGGTCCCCTGATGTGTGTGTGGAGTCACATTTAACACTGACATTCTTTGCTTCTGAGGTTTCTTCTGATTAGAGTTCGAGCTTATAAAGTGACGTGATCCTGTCCACAGCTTCCAGCCAAGGGGACCAGAGCACACTTTCACATCTGTGAACAACATGTAGAGTGCTTTTCCTCAGCTGGCGTGGGATGAACTTTCAGGAAAGTTCTTGAATTTAACATTCTCTAACAACAACCATGGCCTCAACAAAGTGGGGATTTTCCTTTGTTTTAAAAGGGAGAACATAGGCAGAAGGAAAACAATTGCTCAGATCTTGACTTGAACTCTGACACACAGAGGTGAATCCATGGAAAGCAACTAGAAAATACTGCTGGTGTTTGGACGTGAAGCTAGGAAAGAGCCTGAAGGCTTCACTGCAGTGTACAATAAGAAGCCTGGAGCATTTGCACCTCAGCAAAAGAATTGATCAGTACAAATTTGCTGTATAAATTCCTTTAAGCTTCTTTTTAAGGCTCAAATTTGTACATGAACTTTCCGAATTCTTGCCTGATTTACACATTTCCTAATTTCTCAATTACATGAACTTGAAACATATTGCTTAATACATTGTAATTATTTTTACTCTGTGACAAGATGGTATAATTTTGTAAATTTCCAGGGACTTAATATCCCCTATGCTGCTGGTTAACACCATACTGGTTATTGTCCATCATTGGAAACGTGATCCATACGTGGGACTGTGCTCACTGGTGTTCACATTGGGCCTTACAAACTTTGTACTAACTGCCTGATTAGAAGGTAACTATTAAGCATGAACTCCACATGATAATTTGACTGATAACCATCCCAGGTGAGGAGCACCCAGCATATTTGATTATTCCTGAATAAAATTACTTACTGAGCAGACACTGCATTCACAGAACATTGGATTCCTTCTTCATCCCACACATATTAATACCTTCTGAGTTAGGCTTATGCCTGGCTTCTGGGAATGAGAAAACAAAGATTTTGTGGTGACTCGTTTTGCACAAACTGGTTTCAGAGTAGCAGTTTTTACCATGGGGTGAAATGAAAACAGCTGCCAAAGTGCAATTTGATCCAAAAGGGCAGCAGCTGCTGGTCACAGCCCAGACACATCCATGGCTCTGCAAAGCCCTGACCTCTCTTGTGCTGCAGCCCCTCAGTGCATTCATGTTCCTAAACATTTAACACTGATTTGTCACCTTCACAAGCACCACTGTGTTGGATCTGAGTAGCAAAGAGCAGTTCAGCCCAGCAGGCTCCTCACCCTTTCTACACACTGTTAGCTACAGCTTGTAGACAAACCCGCCACATGCCTTTAGTAGAGCTGAGCATGGCATGCTGGATTCTGCACTGCCTGTGCTCTAGGGCTCCCAATTATATTAGAGTGCTTCCCACACACTGTAGATATTGGGGCCACCTCAGTGCATGGCCACAAGTATTCGATGCAGATGATGAGTAAATCCTTAGCAGCTTAGGTCTGTTTCTACCTATCACATTGAGGGAATTAGCCTCTGAGGGCAGGATTCTGCTCACCTGCCATCAGGTGTGATGTAGACACTGCAGCTCATCAAGCTGCCCCAGTCCCCTGTTCTTATTCAGAACAGGGAACTTCAGGTCACTGTTCACGTGACCCAGTTTAGATCTGCCAGTGCCCAGAAAGTGCATCAGAGCTGACACAATGGGAGCCTTGGGCTGTGCCAACACCCCGCGCTGACTCAGGTTTATCAGATGAAGACCAGCCTGGGCTCTGGGTGTGGTGTGCTGCACTTGCATGTGTTATAAACTGCTTTTGAAAATCAAAGAGACATTTCCCTTCCACACCGTCACACTAGCCCATGATCCAGGGCTGATCCGTGGGCTGACAGGCAGCTCACCTGCCAGGGACTAATTTTAGAATGACCTAGTTACCTGCCTTGGAGATGCTGCCTTTCCTCTGTCTGATACCTTGGTATTCATCAGGGAAATTAAAGGGGATTAAAATAACGAGGCTGTTTTGTATCCTTCTCCAGATGAACGCACTCTGAACTAGACCTCATGGAATTTTCTGGTGAATCTTGAAATGAGCATGCTCAGTTCAAGTTTAGAAGAGTTGAAAAAAGGCGGGCATTCTTCATTCCCATTAGAAAGGGCCTCTGGTTACTACAAACTGCGCTTTCCCCCAAAGGCGACATTTCTTTGAGATTAAAATAGAAATGAATAAAGCACATTCTGATCTTCACTGTTTCACATCAGTAGTACAAGCTTTGCTGGGCTTCCTTTGAAGAGAAAACACACACCTGAATTCAGGTCAGGTCGCCCTGAGAGGGTTTAAGCTCCAGAAGGAAGATGACTCCAGTCTCCTTTTCCCTGCTGCACTGCAGTGTTGCTCTGTGTCATTTCTGCTGCTGTTTGCAATTAAATGGAGTAGCCCTTCCCGAGATCCTCTCACCTCTTGGGTGAAAAACAGAAGAAGAAAAAAATAATTTCTTCCTTCAAAGCATCCTGAGTTTCTGCTCCAGGTGCCTGCCCTGTGCTCTTCACCCAAAGACAAGAACAAATGGCCCCAGTAAACCCAAGTGAAACTTCATTGAAATTTAAAAGCTATGTGGGTGAGGCAACTGGGGATATGGGTTAATGGTGGGCTTGACAGTACTGGGGGAAATGGTTGAAGTCAACGAGCTTAGATGACTTTCCCAACCTAAGCAATTCTGTGATTATGTGATTCTATGATTACAAAATCCCATCACTCCCCAGCACTGTGGAAGAGCTAGGACAGTGCTGGTTCTGACCCCAGGGAAGGGAGCAATGGGTGTGGACAGCCCCAGGCTACTGAAGGGATGGGGAAACCCCAAACAAGAGGGAGGTGAAGAAACAGCACCGAGTGACTGGTGCAAGCAGGGGAAGCCTGGTGTGTGGGAGTGTTGCCAGCTCACTACTCCGGCAGAGATGTAGCTTCCCCGCAGCCTGACCAGTGTCTGTAGTTGTGTCCAGTGTTCACTGCTCTGATATGAGCCATGGGATGGAGCAGGTGCAGCTGAATTGAAGCCCCATCTCCCAGCTCTTGGTGAGCAATTTCTTTAGGAGGAAATTCTTTCCTTTGAGGGTGGTGAGGCCTTGTGCAGAGAAGCTGTGCCTGCCCCAAACCTGGAAGTGTTTAAGGCCAGGCTGGATGGGGCTTGAAGCATCCTGGGAAAGTGGAAGGTGTCTCTGTCCATGGCAGGGGGATGGAACTTGATGAGCTCTAAGGTTCCTTCAGACGCAAACCATTCCAGGATTTTATGAAACAGAAACAGAATGCCCTGAATGCCTGTGCTTGCCTTCTCCCAAAGGGAAGGAGTCTTGGAGTCTGTTCATGCCATTGGAAATCTCCTGAAGTGCTTTTCCAAGGACTCTGCTCCACCTGACATCTTCACTGTATTCTGGAGTCATCCACAAATAAATGAATACCCATTCTCCTCCCTCCAACCAACACTTCCAAACAACCAGTGAAGCAGAGACATCATATCCATAGGACACATAACCAAAAACCACAAGGAATCAATAAAACATCCCCCTCACCTGGGCACCTTAGAACTTCCTCTACTACAGGCAGGTAAGCATCGTTTCATCTTTGTATTCATTACTTGTTGGGGATATAGGGAAAGACAACTTTTGCTTTTCCCAATTAAAAGGAGGGGGGAAAAAAATAAAAGGAAGAAAATAAGTGGGAAAGGAAATTTTATTTCCAAGCTTCTAAAAGGATTTTACAAAACACAGAGAGTAAAAAACAAAAGCAAATATATATATATATATATATAGAGAGGGTCCTGCTAAGCAATTCTTCACATTATCTAATGGTGATGGGAGATACCACGTAACCATACATGTGTTTCCCATTAACCCTTGATCACTGCCGACAGCTCACAAAACTTTCTCAGACATTTCTCCTAGACTGTATAGATTTCTTTTCTCAAAAGCAAAGGAGGAGGAAAAAAGCCAAAGTAATCAAGAAGAAAGAAAAAAAAGCCTCTTTTAAGCAAGGTCTTCCAGGTTGGGCTGGGCAAGAGCCAAGTTTAACACCTCCTGCGTGGCTGTGGGAGCTCCTTCCCAGCTCCTTCCCTTCTCCATGGCACAGAATTTCCTCCAGCACCTATTACTCCCCACAATCCCAGCCATATGCCCTGTGTTACCCTGCTCCCACCCTGCCCAGGGTGTCACCATTTCAAAGGAGCCCCAACCCTGCCTAGCTGCATCCTCAACACTGTTCCTCCCTCATACCTGCCCATCAATCCTAACCCCAATCTTTATTTTTTAGGACTTCCTAGCACCTCTGCCCATCCAGGAGTTAATCCCAGACCTCCATCCCCACCAGCAGCATAGCTTCCAGCTCAGCATGCCTGCTGCAGGAATTCCAGCTGCTGGGGATGAGACAGGATTCATGCTTGGCTTTTCAGGATTTAGCTTCCACATCAGGATGGCACAGGCCCATGGGCAGAACCAACTGCTTCAAACCAGAAAGGACCTCAGGAAATCAAGGCAGAGAAAGCTGAGAGAGAGATACTGAGTTGGGGCTGGTCCACGTGCTCCAGATTCTTCTTCACCCTGAAATGTCATGGCAGCTTTGGAGGTTGCCATAAAGTAAACAAAAACCCAACAGCACCTGGTTCCCCCATCCCACCCCCAAGAGCTTCTTAAACACTTAATGTCCAGCTTAAGTGAAATCAACAGATTTTAAAATCCACACCGGTGTCAAAAAGGAGAGTTACAAAAATTTGCTTGTTCCTGTTCTTGCAGCAAAACCAACCTCAACTTGAGCCTCAGAGGCAGAGGGCTAAAAGCAACATCTCTTGTGTCACCCCCTTTCAGAGGTCCAAGGGGCTCTTTGGATCCCATTCCTAGCAGGGAACCCCCATGGAGGACCCAACAACTCTCACTGTCTCCAGGCCTCCTTTGTCCCAGGAATGCTGCTGCGCGCAGCTGATGGAGGATGACTCAGCCCTGGGCACCCCCACTCCTTCCTGCATAGCTCAAAAGCCAGGCAGGGGATTAGTCACACACCGCCTTCTTCCTTCTCCACCTCCTCCTCTGCTACACCCTACATGGGAAACAGGCAACCACACACACCCCAGCCAGCTGTGTGAAGAAACGTATATATTCGGCATGCACTCAGTACAGTATAGCAACAAAAGCTACCATCGTTTCCTTAAAAACCAACCACCAACTTCAAAACAACCACCAAAGCTTCCACATCCTCCCCACCCTACAGCACTGATCCTCAGCCTTCTGACCCCAACAAGGCACCAGTGGCAAGTGACCCCAGCCCCATACCATCCCTGCCTGGCAAGGCACAGAGGGTGGCCCCAGCTCTCTGGCAGCATCTCCTGCCTCGGCACCCAACATCTCCTGTGGAGTCTGGCGTACTGAGGGTGGTCCCACCAGAGGGGCTTGGCCAGCAGTTTGCTCCAGTACTATCCCATGCAGTTATCTGGGGGACACACACCCCCAAAGAAAATGGGAAAAGTTCTGGCTGCTACAACAGGGAAGCCACCACAGCCTTGCTGGGGCTTGACACAGCCCTAGGAATGTGCCAGGGAGGACAGGGGGATTCCATCGCTGATCCTGGAAGGTCCATTCTTGCATTGCTGCAACAGTGTCTCTGCTGCTTTGCGCTGGAGGTGGGGGATGAGGCTGAAGAGAAAGAGCTACACAGTGGTGGGGCTGGGAGCTGGCAGCAGCTCAAAGGGGAGGTAGATTGGCTTTGGAGACCTCTTGCCTGGGAGGATGTCTTCTCAGACACCAGCTCCATTTCTGGGGGGAAGAGCCTGCTGCAGGGCCCTGAATGCCTGCGCTTGCCTTCTCCCAAGGCAAAGGTGTCTTGGAGCCCGTTCAGGCTGCTGAAAAGCTCTCAAACTTGTGCAGCGACTTCCCTCAAAACTTTTTAGCCCTGAAACTGCCGCCACGGCTGCTGCAAGCAAACCCCTGGCAGCTGGGGACAAGCCCAGAGGTGACAGCAGCAACATGTGGGGCAGGAAGAACCCGGCTCCCTCCTCTTGCGAAATTGGTTGGACCCCAACCCTGACCCCAGCCCCTCTCCCTGCCCTGCCACACCTGTCCTGCTGCCACCCCTACCCCGCACACCATGGGGATAGCGTGTGTGATGCTCTCCATCCTCCCCCCTCCCCAGGTCCCCATCCCCAGCGTCCCCTCTGCTGTTAGTCTTGCTGCTCGTTCATCTCCATGTCCGACACCAGAATGTTTTTCTCGGCAGATTCACTGGGGTTGGAGGTGGTGCGACTGTAGCGAGCACTCTCGAAGGCGCCACGCTCCGCGCTCTGTCGGCGCTTGTACAGGAAGATGACGACCCCCAGCACTGCGCACAGTGCCAGTGTCGACAGCACGACCACTGCAATTGCTGTTGTGTTCTCCGGCAGAGCTGCAGGGAGAAAGGGCTGCTGAGAGGCAGACAGATGGCTCCTATCCCTTCCTCAGCCTGCAGGAGAGGCTGGGGCTGGTGGGGCTCCAGACCTGGGTTTTTGGGCAAGGTCATTTAATCACAGAATGTCCTGAGTTGGAAAGAACCCACAAAGACCACCAAGTTCAACTCCTGGACCTGCACAGGACACCCCAAGAATCCCACCCTGTGCCTGAGAGTGCTGATCAAACACTTCTTGATCTCTGGCAGTCTTGGGGCCATGACCACTGCCCTGGGGAGCCTGTTTCTGTGCCGTTTCCCCTGTGGTGGGTCAGAGCAGGACGGGACTGGAATGAGATTAGCTCAGGTGGTTGAGCATGATGCTAATAACACCAAGGTTGTGGATTTGATTCCCATATGGGTCATTCACTTAAAAGCTGGACTCAATAATCCTTGTGGGTCCCTTCCAAATCTGCATATTCTGCGACTCTGTGAATCTGCTTTGGTGTTTTGGGGACATCTTGCCCCTGGCAAAGCTCCTGGGATGGGCCAGACTCCCTGAGTCTTTCCTGACGTGTATGAACATTTAGCAGGTGCCTGGGATGGATCTTTGGGATCCTAACAGCAAACATGGTGCCCATCCCCGAGACTGACCAGGCAGTGTGGGCACAGGAAGGAGAGTCTGGCAAGCAGCTGGGCAGACACACACCTCCATGAAAGGATGGCTCCTGCTCCTGAGCAGTTCTAGCTCAAGGCCAAAATCACTTGGGAATAGCACTACCCATCCACAAACCCCATTCCTTTGGTTCTTTACACAAGCCGGGCTGTGGCACAGGCTCCCAGTCCTGGTTTCCAGTCCCAGTACTGTGCCCAGGCTGATGGTACCACTCACCTGCCCTGGAAAAGCTGCTCTCCTCCACTGCAAATATAACATAGACAGGTGAGTGCATGGCCACGACACCGTCCCACCTTCCCACCACCAGCACCACTGGACCAATACCCTGCACTGCTCCCAGTGCCACACCACACAGGCAATGGGTGAGGCACAGCTGGGGCAGTCCTCTGGCTCTTGCTCCACCACTGTCCCACCGGCCTCATTCTGCCCTAAGGAGCTGACCCAGCCACTGAGACATGCACAGCCCATCACCGAGCCCAATGAGGACCTGCAGACCCCAACACAAACCCATACAAGCCCCTGCACTGGAATTACCCAAAACACGTGGTTGGTGCTGCCAGTGTGACAGCTCTGCCATGCAACACTCTGCCCAGACCCCCAGCTCACCCCACATCAGCTCAGGAGCCTCAGGCAACAGAGGGAGCCCTACCTCGGGGGATCTTGCAAATGACCCCCATGGTTACGTTTGTGCAGGAGCCTAAGCGCCACATGCCATTGCTGCTCTGGATCCAGTAGCAGCTGTTCTGGCTAAGCATGCTGGGCCCCGTGTCGTGCTGGCCCCAGTTGGAGTAGTTCACAGCAGTGTTGTCATGCCAAACCAAGGTGCCACCTGGGAAATGGGAAAATTAGGCTTGAGGAGGCTGAAGGGGACACCCCACTTTTTTTCCAGTTCAGAAACTACGAGGAGGTGCAACGGGGCTCTGGGTGACCTGGTCTAGCAGAAGGTGGCCCTGCCCATGGCAGGGGGTGGGACTAGATGGGCTTTAAGATCTTTTCCAATTCAAACCATCCTGTGATTCTGTTATTCTATGGTGGGGAGGTGTGATGGGGACGACCAGGGACTACAGCACACCTTCCTGAATCTGCAGGCTCCAGTGTCTTGGAGAAGGCTTTGGGTTTCCTATCCCACCAAGCCAGAGGAGACACTGGTGTGTCTGGTCACACTATGGCATGAGCCCCCCTCACTGGTGCCACCCCCAAGGGCTTCCTCTGCTCACCACAGACTTGGTGGGAATTCATGGAGGTGCCTGGGAGAGTATCTCAAACCTCATTCCTTCCTTTGTACCTTTGGGGTTGAAGGTCATGCCCAGCCAAGCCCCCTTGGAAAGGCCCTCGTATGCCTGGAGATGCTCCCACACAAAGACGTTCTCCATTTCATCCTGGATGGACAACACTGTGCCGCCAACTGCAGAGGAAAGACTGTCATGGAGGAGCCCAGAACTGAAAGGACTGAGCTAGGGAGCAGCAGTGCCCAAGAGGACAAAGTTGAGGACCCACCTGTGAATCACATGATGATTGGGGAACCCTAACACGGAACAGCAAGGAGACGATGTCTGACCAAGGCTGGACACAGATACAGGGACAAGGAGTCTCTGCTGCACCCACAAACATCCTGGGGATCCCACTCTCTTCCATTTGCAAGGATGCATCACCCTCCTTTACCACCCCAGGCCCCTCATACCTTTCTGGCACCTCCTCATGGCATCCTTCTGCCCCAGTGTGATCTCCATGTGGAAGGTGTAGCAGTGGTCCCGGAAGGGGATCCAGGAGGAGTCCTCCAGTGATTTGGGACAGCTGCCACTGTAGCTCCACTTGTGCGTGTGGGAGCGACCTGGGGAGTGCATGGTACATTAAAGGTGTGGTGGGGCATAGGATGTCAGGGTCTCACAGCACACTGGGGCACCCAGACCTGCAAGGACATACTCCAGAAGGTCCCTAGTGTGATGCCATCTCCAACCCTTGGTCACACCCCACCTGGACCACCCCAGGCCCCCTGGCCAGCACCTGTTTGCAGCTGGCAGATGCCCCCCTGCAGCTTGGTGTCACAGCCAACTGTGCGCCAGCTCCCATCCACGTCCATGTAGGAGCAGCCTGTGATCTGCTGGGGCTCCCCGTCCTGCCAGTTGGTGTAGATGAGGTTCTCCTCTGTCAGCCATGAGTAGCTCCGGCCTCCCTGGAAGACCACAGGGAGGAGATATTTGGGAGGCTGCTGTGACCCCCCTTGGGACCTGTGGCCCAGATGCCTGTCCCCTTTCCTCACCTCATCATTGGCCAACCCAATCCAGAGCGGAGCCCGCAGGCTGCTGACAGCCTGCGTGAGGAAGGCCTGGCTGTAGGGGTTGAGGATGGTGGCCAGGGTGGCATTGAGGGTCTCGCAGAGCAGCAGCGCCTCGTGCCACCTGAGGGGTTTCTGCAGGATGCGGTAAGTGCTGTTGTGGTAAAAGAGGGTGCTGGTAGGAGAAGGGGGGAATGGTGTCTCCACAGGACTCAGGGATGGGTCTGGAGGAGCAAAGAGACACAGTCAGAGGACACAGAGGATACTCCTGCATCCCAGGTGGGTTACCCCCTTGTCCATCCCTGCCCAGGCCAGGCTGTCCCTGGCAGTGCTGTCCTGGTTGCCCCTGGGGATATCCTGTGGCAACTGGGAAGGGCAGAGGAACATCTCCAGGGATGACAAGCAGTGACACCCTAGCACCATCTCCACCTGGGAGCTGTCCACCAGGATGCATGTCCCTGTGGGACACACTGAGCCAGGCTGATGTGCACAGGTTGGAGTCTGTCCCATAAATGGCTGGGACCAGAGACCCACCTGCCCAAGTTAAGTCTACCTCCCCAGCTCTCCCCAGGCTAAACCCATTGCCCCAAGTTCCCCAGTCCCACCACAGCATGGGGCACCAGGGGTTGCGGTGGTAGATCCCCAGCCAAAAGAGCTGGGGCTGTCCCCTCATCCCCCTCCTACCTATGCTCCGCTGGCAGACATAGCCATGCTTCTCCTCCAAGCAGCTCCGGTCATCCCAGCGTCCCGTGAAGAGGGGGGGTGAGCCGTGCCACACCACGACACAGTTGGTCTGCACAGCCAAGCCACAAGGTCAGCACTGCCCTTATCACTGTCATCCTACACCACAGAGATCCCCATGCCAGGAACCCCCACCCTGCAGGGCTGCCTCCTGCGCTGCCCTCGGAGAGCCACCCCAGCCTGCTAAATCCTTCCTTTCCCAAGGCTGGGCCTGGGGCTGAGACCTTCCTGAGAGATGGGGTGCTATGGGGAATCTCCCTCACCGGCTTGTCACGGGGGCTGGAGGAGCTGCAGCCTGAGGGCTCTCCAGGTGCCCAGCCCACGTGCTGCAGTGGCTCCCCCTCCACCCACTGGAACTCCCTCTGGGCATCGTGCAGGCCAATCCAGAGGTCAAAGGAGATGTTGGGCAGCATGGATGTGATGAAGGCTGCAAGTGACAAGTGAGGCACTGAGGACCACCCCTGGCAGGTAGAACCCTGGTGGGGTGGCGGGGCAGAGGAGACCTACCCTGCTCCAGGGGGCTGGTAATGGTGGCCAGGACAGCACCCTGACTCTCGCACACCTGCTTGGCCTCTGGCCACTTCACCCTCTCGCCTTTGTTGTGGCCATTGAAGCTGAAACACTGCACAGGCAGGGACAAAGGATGCTCTAGGAGGTGCAGCCGCCCCCAGCCCTGAGCCCTGCGTTGTCCCCACCCGGCCACACTCTGCAGCCCCATTCTGCCCCAATGGTCCTTCTCCCCTTCATGCCCTCATGCCTGCCACCCCCCAACCCCTCCGGCCCTCCCACATCTCTCCTGGCAAACCTATGCACACACCTCACCTTCACCACCCCGCAGCACATCTGTCCCAGCATCCCTGTAAATGCATCCCCCAGCATTCCCCACAAAACATGTGCAGGCATCCTTCTCCATCCTGCCATTTTGCAGCCACTCCCTCTGTGCCTCCACAGGGCTGGTGGAAGACCAGGAAGCAGCCATCACCTCTCCATCCTGCCATCCCCTCTCCCATCCTGCTGCCCCCTCTCCCATCCTGCCGTCCCCTCTCCCTCCAGCAGTACCTTGCTGAGGAAGGGCAGCCAGCCTTGGGGACAGCCCCCACTCGTGGCAGCAGGTAGTGGAGGGAGGGAAGGCTTCACAGCCGTCCCGTTGCTCCGCTTGCAGATGTAAGGCAGTGCTGTCATGCACTTCTGGTCCCCCCAGTCCTCTGCGGGGAGGGACAGGCTGGGCATGATGCCCCTCTGCACCGGTACTGGTGCCCCAGCCCCTCAGAGCCCCATGCGGAGCCCTGTCCTGCCCTCACCTCGGCTGGCTGTCATGTACACACACTTCCTGTCCTTGCTGATGGGCCGAGGCTTGCCCGGCGCCCAAAAGACAAAATTGAGGAGGGACCCATCAGACCACCTGGAACAGCATCAGGAGGAGCACGAGGCTGAGCAGTGACTTGGTGCATGGGACCGCTTGAATGCCCTAACTGGGAGTGTGTCCCACCGCTGCCCTCTCGGGTGAGAAACCTCCAGCCGAGCAGCCCAGGATGAGACCCCTGAGATGCAGTTGCTGACTCATGGCATTCTGAGAGATGGGGATGGTGGTGTAGGGACATGCAGGGCCATTGTGGTGTGGGGATGTGATGGGGACGGTAGTGTGAGGACATCCAGGGACATGGTGGCTGTCTGTGACTTACTTGAACCTCCCATCGTTCTCGTAGGTGTGCAGCCCAATCCACCAGTGCTGCTCCTGGCCCCTGGAGAACTGCACGCCCAGAGAGGACATATCAGTACCCTTCAGGGACTGGGGGGTCTTTGGGGACAACTGAGGCCACCATGGGGATTGGACACCCTTCCCCAGCTTGCAAAAGAGAGGCAAAAAGCATCACTTTGCTGAGCCCCAAATCCACCCTCAGGCATCAGCACCAGCCACCACACAAGCACATCATGACCCCAGCAAAGCCCAGCACCCCCAAATATTGTCCCTCCAGGAAAGGGTGAAAGAAGACAAGGAAGAGCAGCCCACAAGGCAGCAGAGCCCACCAGTGCCCCAGGAAGTTCCTGTCTCCTTGGTACCTTCTTCAAGTTTTGGCCCAGGAAGCGCAGCTCAGCCTCGCTGTGCACCGATGTCAGCTCAGCCTGGAACCACCTGCAGATGCGCTGCGCCTGCAGCCACGTTGAGTGGTGCTCGAAGAACTTGTACTCGGCCTCCTGGTACTTCACCCACTCTTTGCTGCCTGCAGACAGGGACTGGTGTCATGCTGAGGCTGTGACACTCCTGCCATGGTCACCTTGACCCTTGGTCCCAGCCTGTTGGGCTGCTTTGCTTTTGTTCCTCTCCTGCAGCAGAGCGGCATCAGGATGCTTGGGTTCCCCTCCCTCCCACGACCCTGCCCAGGATCCATCCTCCTCTGGATAACACTGCAGCAGACACCCATTGAGGACATCAGGTGGTCTATGCACAACCTGAAGTTGAGTCAGGAGAGGTAAAAGTTGGATATCAGGAAAACATTCTTCCCCCAGAGGGTGGTCAGGCACTGAACAGGCTCCCCAGGGCAGTAACTACAGGTCCAAAGCTGCTAGAGCTCAAGGAGAATTTAGGCAACACTCAAGCACAGGGTGGCATTGTTGGGGTGCAGGGCCAGGAGCTGAACTCAATGATCCTTGTGGGTCTCGTCCAGCTTGGAATATTCTGTGACTGTGACAAAAGGCTATGGCCAACACACCTTGGGTTGTGATCTCTGGTTCTTTCACATCAGCACCTGGAGAAAGGGCAAGGAGAAGCTGTCAGTGGGGTTCAGGCTGGGATGCTCCCATGGATACTTCTCTGCAAATCATCCATGGGCTACAACGGCAGGATGCCCTCCCTGAACTCCCCCAGAAGGGACAGCACCTCTCCCAGTCCCTGAATTGGGAATCAGCCTCCCTCCTCCCAAGAATTCCACTACCCCACAGCCCATGCTCCTCCGGGTCAGTCACAGCTGATGGGTTTGGGGACCCCTTTGTCAGTACCTTTGGGCAGTTTGCAGATCCAGTCCAGCTGGGCTTCGCACTGCATTGGCATCCACTGCAGGGAGGCCAGATCCAGCACTGCACAGCTCCGGATGTCGTCGTCATCATAGTTACTGCGGTCAAAGTTGTGGTAGAAAAACTGGGGGTTGAGAGAGATGGGCAGCATTGGGCATTTCCACCAGCACCAGATTTGTCCTTTGCACAACACAAATGCCCCTCGGACTCACCCCTAGCCCGTCGCTCCACCTCCAGCTCCGGTCCCCAGCGGGGTCCCGCCGGTTCAGGCCGATCCAGAACCAGTGCTGCTCATGGAGCTCTGGCTCTGACTCCCTGTGGGAAGCCACGGGGACAGGTGAGTACACACCCGCCTTCAAACCAGAGGGGGTGTGTATATATTCGTACTTATATACAAATATATATTGATAATCAGGACTTTTTCTGTTTGTTTTCAAAGCCTGCCATCCCCACACACCTAAAGGCAGGGAACTGGGTAACAGGCATGCCACCTCAGGGCTGGAGCTGCTTTAAACCCAAGCTTCATCCCCAAATTACACTGAACTTCCTGCACATCTCCCACATCAGCCACACCAATTGATGCACTTTCTGTACACCAGTCTGTGCTCAGAGAGATCCATCCCTCCATCCGTCTGTCCGTCCATGCATCCATCCATCCATGCATCCATCCATGCATCCATCCATGCATCCATCCATCCATCCATCCATCCATCCATTCACATGTGCCAGAACACCAAGACGGTTGTGGGCTCATGGCAAGCACACTCTGGCAGTGGGACACACACTGATGCCACCAGTCTCTCACCCAAAAATCTTGTTGAGGGTGTTGGTGACAAAATGCTCCTCCTCGTAGCTGCCTAAGCTGAGCAGCTGGGCCCCCAGCTCCCGGCAGAATTCCTGCGCCGCGATCCACATCTTCTTCTCTTGCAGCTTTTCGAAGTTGAACACCTGGGAAAGGAAGAAGCCACAGCATGGCTTCAGCAGCAGAACAAGAGCAGAGCACTGTTCCCACCCACAGACAGCCACGTCCCAGGGCACAGTGCTGCCATCCAGCCCCAGTCAGGCTTGTGGGGTGCCTCTTGCAAGCACCAAAATGTGCCCCTTCCCCCCCTGCACTGGGGAGGCGCGCACATCTCCACATCTCCACACCTGTCCAACCCCCGTTCACCTTGTAGCAATGACGGAGTTTGGGGTCGGAGCTCCATCCTGGGGGGCAGGTGGCAGTGAGGCTGGGCGTGGGTAAAGGACCGGGCAGTTCAGGATTGACTGGGGTGCCCAGGTTCTGCCGACAGATGTACTTGGCCTTGAAGGTGCTGCAGTTCTTCACCTCCCACAGCCCCATGGAGCTGCCGGTGGCCAGGGCCACGCAGCCACCCTTGTTGTAACCTGGAGCGCTCACAAGAGCAGGGAAGATGCCAGCCTTAGGGTTGGACTGTGCTGGGGGGCAGTGCCAGCCCTGCCCTGTGTGAAGGGGGAGTCCCCATCCCACCCCCATCCCTTACCGGGCTGGTTGCGGTTCCAGTGAGTGTACATCACCTCATCACCGCTCAGCCAGCGGAATGCACCTGTCTCATTGATGTCCTGCAGAGCTGTCCAAAAATACTCCCCATCCCAGCCATAGATGAGGCTGCTCACATATGCCTGCTCGAACCTGGAGCAAGAGTGGGCGATGCAGTGAGCCGAGACACTGATGATCCAGCCCTTGGAAGTCACTCCACACCTTGCAGGGCTTGTTTTGGGGTAAACCCACCAGCACTGGCATGGCACTGACCTGTTGGTGATGGTAACCAGCGTGGAGCTGTAGTCGGAACACATCTTGCGGGCGTCACTGTAGGGGACACGGTCCTCGCCCAGCCAGAAGCAGGACGGGCTGTGCCACTTCCAGCCCTGGGGATGGGTGACAGGGAGCATCCACTACTGCCCACCTGGACCTCCCCAGAAGGATGGGAGTGATCCCAGGGCATGAGAGCAACATCCCAAATTCCCCACCACTGCCTCTGCCTTCTCCTGGGAGGACTCCTGCCCCCAGCTGCCCCCAGCTGCCCCAGCTTGACCCTGCTCAGCTTTGAGTTCTAACAAGCCCCTGGTCCCAGAGGACGTGGCTACAGGGAAAACAAACACCCATGCAGCTTCAAAGCTGGGGAAACAGCTCTCCTTGTCAGCATCCGGTCCTGGCCAGGGTGCAGGGAGGGAAACACAATCCTCCTCTTTACACGGCAGGGCTGAGTCCAAAGCGAGTACCACCACAGCCAGTTTTAATCCCCTGCCTTGTTGATGCTGGAGTCTCTCTGGGGTTGGAGGGACAATAGTGCCTGTTTTCCACCAGAGCAGGGAGTGGGGGTGGCCCTGGGGCTGGCAGTGGTGGCAGAGTGGGGAGGGACATGAGGGCTCATCCGTGAGAGGGGACACACATCCTTCACAAGGGTGAAGTGGCTCAACCAAGGAGCCAAGTGGCCCCAGGCTCAGGGACCCCCTGGAAGGGAAAGTATCACTAGAGTTCTACTCCTGGGTCCCTCGAGCATTGGAAGGACAGTGGGGGCACATGCCGTATGCAGTGTCCTCAGCACAGTGGGGAGGGAAGGAGAGCAGCCTTGGGAAATGAAAACAACCACAAATCCCAGTTTCTCCCCCAAGTTCCTGCTCCTACAGCCTTTCTCTGAAGCTGGCAAATCCAGGTACTGACCCATCAGCTGGGTCCCACTGGAGCAGCATGGAAGCAACTGAGCAGCCAAGAAAGGGGGTTCATCCTGGGGCAGTGCAATGTCCCCAGACAGGCCCCCAACCAACCCTGGCCTCAGGACCCCTAACACCCCGAGGATGCACTCCCACACACTGAGCACCACAGCAAGTCCCTGTGACCTGCAAGAGGGCCGGGACAGGATCCCCAACCCCAACTATTGCCTCCAGCTCCCAATCCCAATGTGCCCCCACATCCCTCTCCTACTCTGCCTTTCCCATTGCCCAAACTTCGATCCTTAATTGATTCCCTTAAGGCTGTTCCTGAAATTAAGGCGATTTTTAAAGGGTGGAAAAAGCAACAAAGCCACCATGAAAAACCAGTGTAATGGCTGGAATGCATAGGACCAAACCCCTGAGCAAGACGTGCCTCCTCTCTACCAGCTTCTGCCTCTGGGTGGCAAAAGTCCTCATTGAGAATGACTAAGTAGAAGAAGGAAGGTTCTTAGTTCATTTGTCCCTTGCATTGGTTCATTGGTTCATTTGTCCCTCACAGTTTGTTTCCCAGTGCATCTCTGTTGGGCACCCAGGGCCAAGCTAAGACTGTGCCTGGAGAACCACGGGGGAGTTAAATCTACATACGGAGTCCTCAGGACTGCTTTGGGGACACACAGATGTGTGGAAGCAGAACTTTGCCACCTAGTGTCTCATCCCCAGCACCTGCTGACACTGGGGCTCCTCCAGCTACATCTGGCAGCCCTCAGATCTGGCCCTGCATGGCAGCTCTCCTGCATGGCTCTCCTGCATGGCTGCTGTGCTCTCCCAAGCTCTGGCAGAGCTAAGCAGCTGCTGGAAATGGGGCAAGGGCATGGGAGGAGCCCAGCAGCACCTCTGGGAGCTGGCCCAGAGTGGCTGCTTGCTAGTCAGGGTGCAAGCACACCGGCCAGCTCTGAAAGGCTGGGAGAGGTTCAAGAGCCACAGCACTGCCAGACTCAGTGCTTGGAGGCTTTGCAGAGAACAAAAGCCACTTGCCAGCAAGTGTGGGAGTGGGGAGGCTTCAGGCGCAGGCAACAGCTGGGGACACTGAGTCAGAGCACAGACTGAGTGAGAATCTGCTGGTTTGCTGTCCCCCAGAATGCCCATGCCCTGTTCAGAGGCAATCTGCACAGGGCCAGTAGTCACCTCCACCCTGCCAAGCCTCCACGTGCTCCTGTGTTTTGGCACAAAGAGAAGCAAGGGGAAAAGAAAGAACATCCCTGCTGGCAGCCAAGGCCACCTGATGGGGAGGGTCTTGGACAATAGGCACAGATGCATGTGCTTTGTGTCCCGATTTCTTCCCATGGACTCCTCCACCATGGCAGTGAGGGGCTCAGCAGCCCCGGAGTGCTCCAGCTTGGCAGCTCTCAGGCACAGACCAGCTGCTCTGGGCACTGCTCATCGGGGCTCCCCAAAATGGTTTTAGGGAAAGGTTCCCTGAAGCCTCGAGCACCAGGCAGAGCCGTGGAGCAGCCAGAAGCTCTGCCACCCCAGGTGACCCTCACCTTTCGGCACCCGTGGTCATCCTCTTCTTTCTCTTGGCTCACCCGACCGGGCTTTTTGCAGATGGATGGCAGGGTCTGGTTGCAAGGGCTGTCGTTCCACCTCCCTTCCTGCAGGGTGGGAAGAAGAGTGGCAATGAGTCTGTCTGAAAGCCTGGGGGATGTCTCAGCCCCCTCACCCCTACCTTGCGTCCAAAGACTTTCGTTCCCTACACCAAATCCCCAAGGATGATGAGATGGATCCCTCCCATCCCAGTGGCTTGGATGAGCTCGGTTCAACCCAGATGAAGACACTCTCTGAGGAATGCCTTCCTCAGCAATGAGGATGCTGCGGTGCTCCCTGCAGAGGTGCAGGACAAACCCCCCATCCCCTTCAGGTTCTCACTGGTCCCCAGATGGTCACACAGTCCTCTAGGCTGTCACGGAAGTTGTTGGGCTCGAAGGGGTGCCAGTACGTGAACCTCACGGGTGTTCCATCCGACCACTCAAAGTTCATCTGCAGCTTGAGGTCATTTAGGCCAATCCAGAGCTCCTCCACATCTGGCAGGACAGGAAGGGACCGAATGAAATTCCCTCCTCTTGGCTGACCCTGTGCAGAACCCCCTGGTAACCTCAGCCCCCATGATGGGACTGGTCTCTGCAAGGCACCTACCAAAACCCACCGAGGGCTCAGCTCTGATCCCCCAGTGCCAGGGGGCAGGAGAGCACAGGGCAGGGTTGGGCAGCTCCTTCCTGCAAGGATGGACCCCCAGAGTGGGAAACACAGGGGCATATGTCTGCAGCTTTCAGAGAGGGGCTAGCAGTATGGGAGGAAAAGTCCAGATCTGCAGGCTCAGGTCCAGTGAGCTACTGGTTTTCAACCATTCCCTTCCAGCACATCCCAGTCTACTCCCAGCATGGGGGCAGCAGTATTTCCTCTCCTTCCTCCACTCTCCTATGGCTCCTTGCTTGCCTCCTTCAGCAAGTCCAGCAGTAATTGTTTTCCCATCTTTTCCTACATTACCCAGGTGGGACTAGCACCATTCCCACCTGCAGCTGTGTAGTTTTGACTCAGCACTGCAAGCTCTGGGAACAACTTTTACATTTGCTGGATGAAGGATGCACCTGGATTACAGGCTACTCCAAGGAACACAGCACCTCCCAGCCTGGGACCTCTGCTCCCTGCACAGCCACAGTGTCAACTCCTCAGCCTCCAGCACATCCAGGGACTTTTACATGGACCCCATAAGACAGGAAAGGGGCTGCTGCATAGCAAGGTCCTTCTTACCTTGCTTGATCTCTTTGGTGACAAATTCCAGCTCAGAGAGGGTGTGGATGCTGACCAGGTCACCCCCGCTCCGCAGGCAGGTCTTCTTTGCCTCCTGCCAGCTCTTCTTCTCTCCCACCAGCCGGTAGCAGTTGGACTGGAAGGGCTGCCAGCTGGGCTCGCAGTCCACCTTCACCTCTGACCACGAGTCTGGCAGGACACAAGGCAGCCTGAGGGCTCCTGCCCAGCTCTCCAGCCCTCTCCTTGGCAGGGAATGGACCACAGTCCTGCGGGTGCTCAGCAGACCAAGCCAAAGCCGCAGTGGGAAACACAGCCAAAATATAACAGGCGGTGCAAGGTGTGGGAATGGCAGCTTCAGAGCTCCAGGGACAAAACAAAATCCCTTCTGCCTGCAGAGGAGTGAGGGCAGAGCAGAGCAGAGAGCACCCCCTTCCCCAGGGACCTGCTGCTCTCCATCTCTCCCTTACCACCCAACCTGGAACGGCACCAAGCACTTCTTAGAAATGTTCCTTGGGGATGACTTTTCCCAAATCTAGGGAGCTCAAGTTCTGCTCCACACACCTAAGTCACCAGCAAGCTGGGGACACCATGGGCACCTATATGGGCAGCATCCCCTGACTGTGCTGGGGTGGGAGCACACCCCGATGGGATACAGAGCTGCCCATTCCTGTTGCTGGTCATTCCCTGCTCACCCGTCAGGAAGGGGTCAGCCGTGGCATTGGGCTTCTTCTTGCAGACGTAGGGGAGGGCAATGCCACAGTCACGGTTCTGCCATCCCCCAGATGACTCGGTGCGGATCACCCCACAGTTCTCCTCACTGGGATTGTCAGGCTGGTCTGGAGAGTGGGATGAGGAGGGGACAGGCTACTGAGGAGACAGCACGAGCCACCAATGCGGCTCTCCATGCTTCAACACCAGTAAAACCCCTTTTATTTTGTTATTTTGCATGATGAAGATGTGACCCCAACATGCCTAGGATTATTTATAGTGCCTCAATGCAGAAGAACCCAAAGAATCACTGTGTTACCTGGAAATTTTGATAGCAGTCAGGGGGTCAAAGTACCAGACCTGAACCACTCCCGCCTGTCCTCAAACCTCCTCTGAGGGTATCACTGTATTCCCTCAAGTGCCTTTGGGTGATGGCACCAGGCATGACCAATGGGCCCTCTTCCCCGAGCACCCCACCAAACAAGGAATGTCAGCCCAAGTTATCCACAGGGTCAATGAGTGTTTGCAGAGGGCAAATTCCCAATTCCCCCTCAACACCCTGTGTCCCTGCTCCAGCTCCACAGATGTTCCAGGCTGTTACACAGGCCCCTGGGGCTCTCTGTCCCCATGCAGCAAGGGGATACCCTGCAGCAGCCTGGGCCACCTCCCTTGCCATGGGGCCGTCTCTGGTGGCCACAGGGTGCTCCTCAGGCCCCATCACCACCACAACCTCCCCTGTCTCACCGCTCTCCCAGTTGAGGTACTTGAGGGGTGAGTTGTCTGACCACTGCCAGCCTCCATTGATGTCCAGGTCATTCAGCCCAATCCAGAGCGTGGAGCTGTACCCAGTCAGCAGCCCTGGAGGGGCAGAATCAGTCCCCCAAGCCCAGCTCAGTCCCCAGCTTGTTGCTCCCCCAAATCTGGGGCAGGCAGAGCAAACTGGCAGTGGCAACGCCCAGTGCCACCAGCTCTGTCCCAGATGAGGAGTGCATAGCCAGGCTGCCAGAATCTCACCATTGATGTAGGTCTGCTCATGGATCTCTGTGATGCTCAGCAGGTTGGCCCCTTGCTGCTCACAGCTATTCCAGGCCTCCCGCCATGACAGCGTTGACTGGAAGTTGAACTGGTAGCAGCTGTTGGTGAGGTGGTCCTTGTCCCAAAAGGTCTCACAGTCATTGCCTGTGGGGATGAGCAGGGTGAGCACCCAACATAGACACAAAAATACCCCAGTAACCCATTAAACCCCAATAATTTGCTGCTCTGACACTGCAGACCGCTCACAGGGGGAGAAGAGAAGCCCAAAAAGCCCAAAGATCCCCCTACTTACTCTTTATGGGGCAGAAGCCCCACCGCTCATCCTTGCCGTAGTCCTGGGTGGTGGCACACCAGAGGTGCCCGTCCTCCCTCCCCGTGCTGGTGCACTCGTGAAACCACTGGTTGTCGTACTTGAACGGGATGGTGCAGGGCTTCCCATGGGAGTTGCCCTGGATGGTGTAAATCTCTGGGGGAAAAGAGGAGCCCTTGCTTGAGGATGTGTCTATGGGGGCTGGAGGGAGATCTAGGGTGAGGGGTGTGTGTTGGCCCAGTCTGGGGGGTTATGGGATGCCCAGAGGCTGCTCACTCCCCATTGCTCTAATCCTGCCTGGTTCTGTAGCCCCAGCAAGGCAGGACTGAGCTTCCCAGGCAGGACCCAACTGCTGCAGCACCACAGCCTCAGCTCACGTTTTGGGGATGGTTTGGGTTGCAGGATAACACTAATGCCCAAGGAGGTTTTACCAGAGTAGGGCATGGAGCACAGATCCTCCTCAGTGCCGTATGTCCTCCACTGAGAGCCAGGCGCTTGGTCCCCCCTGTCCAGGGAGGAATTGCCCAGGCGGGCACCTAGATGCTGTGACAGCTGCTCCCCAAGCCCACGGCAGCTCCAGCGCATGTTGACTGACTCGCGGTCACACTCGTAGGTGGCCAAGAGGTGCAGCCCCGTCGTGATGTTGGCCCCATGCCATGACACCCCCAGGCACTGCATGGCCCCCACATTGAAGAGGCGATTTCGGGAGACCCATTTCCACTGCTGGGCTGGGGCACTGGTGTTGCAGCCTTTGGCCAGTCGCACCAGAGAGTCCTTGGTCTCCAGGCAGCCCTGTGCGCCCGTGTTGTAGATGAGAAAGACTCTGGAGTCTGAAGAGAGAACAAATGGAAAGGGTGAAAGCATCGCTGGGGATTCAGTATGTGCCATGCATGGATCTGAGCCCTGACAGAACATCCTGGCTCTGTGCAAAGCAAGTTTTGGAATGCATCCCTGAGCACAGCACCTGGGATGCTGGGGACCACCACTTCCCTTCAGCATTGACTCAGGGTTTGCCCCAGTGCCCATCCCTGGTGGTGGGCTCTGGGCAGAGTGACACCAGTGGGTGTCTGTATCCAGGCATGGCATCACCACGGGTGGCTGTTGAGCGTCGGAGTCAGGGCAAAGTGCTCGCCCACTCTAACCACATCATTAGAGCCATTCTAAACTGAGCTCCCATGGGCAGCACTTGGCTGCAGCATTCCCAGGCACTGCGACGATGCCAGTGCTGGAGAAGCCAATGGCTTCAGCACCAGCCATCTGCTCCAGGTGGAGAAAAACAGAGCAGGGAAATAGCACATTTGTCACTGCTATGTCTGTTTGGGGACCTGCTAAAAACTGTGGAGCAAATAGGAACTGCTGTGGAAGGTCTCCCCTTGTGTGAAGGAAAATGCCTGCACAGCCCCAGCCCCAGCAAATACAAAATGTCATGTTAGGACCCTCTGGAATCCCAGCCCAGGCATTGGGAGGAAGAAGCCAAGTGAGGGAAATTGTTGCCAGCAGATAGAAGTGCAGCCAACGAGGAAAGACAGGCCGAGCTCAACCCCAACTCCACACATGTCCCACAGGCCTGCCTGCTGCCACGGGTCAACCATGCATCGCCAAGGAAATTCCCTGACCCCCAGCATGACTGGGGGCCACCTCACCACATGACTCTACTCCCAAACCCGTATAAACCAGTAAATCCCAGACATTACACTCGGACACACTGCTCCAGATGACGTGTCATGTAAAAGACACTTTATTTCTTCAACTGAATGTTTCTAAGCTAAAAAGCCACCTCAGAGCTTCTCACCACCTCTTCCTGCCCCAACACCTCAGCAAGAAGTGCCATCCAAAAGCACCACATCAACACCACCACTTTCGTTGTTCCTTTTTTTGTTATAAAACCTCCCATTTTTTCCCACCACAAACATTCACCAGAAGTCCAAGTGAACTCATGGGCCTCACTATATTTAGCTTTGGTTTGCTTTGGTTTTTTGCCATTGTATGAATTTTTTGAGCTGAAAAGGTTTTCATTTCCCTGCAACCTCACCCTGCCCCAGCTCTGTTGTTAGAGGCGGCTCTGGCACATTCAAGCAACAAACATCTTGGCTCACAGAACTTCCCTGCCCTGTGTATCAAAGGGAAAAAGAAATTGAAGAAGACAGACATCCCCATTTCTTTTGGGAGTTCCAGCATCGACCCAGCTCCAGGACAGAAATTATGTCAGAGGCCCCTTCCCCAGCCCATACGACATCAGTGATGATGTCAAATAAACAAAAGTGAAGCTTGTTTGCAGGGCTTTATTTAATTTAAGAGAAAAACTTAATTTCACTGAAAATATTTTTTAAATCATGGTGAATGAGAAAATAAGCAAAAATCCAGACAGGGCTGATTCTGGCTAACTGAAGCTCAGGTTCCTTAAGCTGGTGCTGGTGTTTCTCCAGATGGAAGTGGCCTGATCCTGACCTGGACAGTGGGAGACCAGCTCATCCCCCACCAAACACCTTCTCCCCATGCCAGCACCATCCATGTCACACCCAGTCCATCGCTCTCCCCTTCCCACCTACAGCAAGGGTGGTGCAGCCCCTCCAGCACCAGGGACATGGGGGTCTTTAAGCAGTTTTGGGTGATCCATATCAGTGCTGTGACCCGCTAGAGCAGGATGAGGCCTCCCTGGGGCACAGCCTGATGCCACAGTGGCTCCTCTGCAAGGAGTCAAACACCAGTGCTTTGCTCCTTAGTATAGAAAAAGCTGCTCTACCATGAGCATCACCACAGAGAGCATCAACAACAGGATACCCTCTTCTGTTAACTGTGAGCCCTGCCTTGCAAGAAAAAATTAGTATCAGGTTGAAAAAGCCCTGGAGCAGCTCAGGAATTGGTGTCAGAGTGTCCAGTGCCACGTTGGGGCTGGCAGCACTACGCAGGGGCCACACTCACCAGTGGCCCTGCAGTGGCACCGTGTTCAGGGAAGCCACCCAGACTGGAGGGGGCCGGCCCGGGACCAGAGAAGCACAAAATATCATTTTACTCTAAAAAGAGAAGACATGGAGGCAGGAAATTATAGGCCATGGGATTTGGGCAGCCCCTGCATGCTGCAAGCAGCTCAGCCCCTTGGCTCAAAGAAGGCACGGGAGGCCATGCAGTGTGTATCCCCAGTGTCTGCTGGGCCATGGAAGAATGGGAAGGCTCCAGCACCAGTTCAGCTCTGGCAGCTGAAGCTCTTTCAGCTTCTCCCTGTGCAAAACCACTTGCTGTTGGGGGAGGTGGCACTGCTGGGGAGGAGCCAGGGGAATGACCCACATGAGCTCAACAGGAGGCAGCAAAGCTGTGCTTCACCAAAAATTCACCTTTCTTTGCCTTATTTCTACGGAACTTGGGGTTGCCTGGGTCCATGGTGTCCACAACATTGGCAGTGGTGCTCGGATAGGCTCCCGGGTACTGAAAGGAGCATTCAGCATTCCTGACCCCAGGACAGA
Source organism: Erpornis zantholeuca (assembly GCA_013400515.1). Classification (NCBI taxonomy): domain Eukaryota; kingdom Metazoa; phylum Chordata; class Aves; order Passeriformes; family Timaliidae; genus Erpornis; species Erpornis zantholeuca. The sequence continues at coordinate 169,573 of VZTN01022690.1, read as the reverse complement.
TGTGGAGCTGGGTGGAAGGAGGCAAGTTTGGGTCAATGAATTCCCTTTCCAAAGCTGTTATTTCGCAGAGCAAACCCAATTCTTGCAGGAGGCTGCTTCAGAGGAGTATTACAAAGGGACTGGAATGTCCCTGTCCCTTCCAGGGCCAGTTCTCCTGCACTCCCCTCAGTAGCCATGGCACAGTTATGGCTGACTCCTTTTTAGAGATGGTCCTCAGGTTTTGGTACCCACCTGTGGACCTGAAATCACAGAGGCAGAGCTTTCCAACCACCCTCTAGTTATGGAAACCCATGCACGGCAAAACCAGCAGATCCTTAAGAGGAGCTGCCCGCTGGCACAGGACAAAGAGCACTGGAAAACGCAATCCTGCTGGATGCTCTGCCTGGAATCACCAAAATTCAACCAGGGCTGGGATTTGCATGCTCTGTCTCTCCCTCCTGCATCCTCCCTTTTTTGAGCAGGGCCAGCTCAAAGCAGCTCTGATCCATGACATCCTGCTCCTCCTCTGAGGACTTGTGAAAGCAAAGCAAAATCCCACACACTTCCATCAAGGATGGTGTCTTGTCCCAGCCATGCAGTCACTGAGATGCTGCCTTCAGCATACTGGTGGGACCATGGGAAGCAGTTGGTGCTACAAGGCCATGTGATGGTGGGGCCTGGGGGAGCTGGGAACGAAAGCAGAATACTGTCTCTGCCTGCAGAAACACTCTCCTCACCCATGTGGGAAATACTGGGATGCTCATGCCCCAGTGCAGTGGGAGAAATTTGCCTTGGCACTGGTGGGATGGAGAAGTTGCCATCCTTTGGAGCAGCCCTCAAGGGAGCTTTTACACCCTGCACTGGCTCCAGGTTCCTTTTCTTAATCAAAAAAGCAAGTTCTTGGCCAGCAGAAAGCCTGAACTGAAAGCATGCAGCTCAACCCTTCCCACAACAGCTTTACCACCCCCAAGCAAATATGGAAAGTTTCACAACCAGCAATTTTGGGTACTGTGGGCAGCACCGGATGAGAGGCCACAGGGACAATAGGCAGAGAAAGCACTGCAGCACGACATGGATGGGCATCCTTGGCACCACCCAGCTCCAAGCACATCCCAGCTGAGCCACCCACAACAGGATACCCAGAGCATCCCTGCCCCATTGCATTTGTCACCCTCCCATCATCAGCAACAAATGCAAATTCAAGAAAGGACTGAAGCTACAGCTGGACCCTGGTCCCTGTTATCCTGGACTGGAGCAGCTGCAATTACAACCGAAAGCAAATCATGTCCCCAACATGTCAGCACTGTGAGGCTCTGTTACCACATCCCTGCCAGCCCCTGCTACCTCTTTGGCTCCTCTGTGAGAGTGATCATGGCACCTTGGGATGCCAGAGCCCCTCGCGAACCTCTGGAACCCAGCCCTGTCCTGCAGCCGCCCTGGTAAAGGTGCTCCCTGCCCTTGTTCTCACTCAAGGTTCCCCCCTATGTGGCATGTCCCAAAAAACACAGCTCCAAGTCGCTTGCACAGGAGGCTGAGCACACCTGGAGCCACAGGGATGATCCCTCTCAGAGGTTCCTGTGCTGCAGACACACGGTGGATGCAGTTCGCTCTAAACCACCTGGTAAAGGCAGCAAAGCCTTGAAGCCCACAGGGTGCCCCAGCCATGCCAGGCAGCAGGGCTCCACCGATGCTCTGAGACTCATGAGCTCCCTCAGGGGCTGCAGATCCCCATGCTAACATTCATTTGGATTTCAGAGCCCAGGAAAAGGTTTTACCTGTAACATCCTGCACCCTTCACTCACATGGTGCAGAAAGAAACCCCTGTTCAGCCTGAACCTCCTCATGTCATGTGTCCCACCCACCAGCAAACAGGGCACAGCAGCCCCAAACCACCTACTCCAAATCACCTTCTTTTCAGCCCATTTTTGCAGCCCAAGGGTGAGCAGTGGGTTTGAAACCCATATGGCACCAATGGGTGAAAAACTGCAGAAAGTGGGAACTCATTCATGATAAACATGGTGGGGATACACCAAGTATGGGGGAAAGATCAGCAACAGAGAAGAAAAATTCCACTGGAATAAAAAAAAAAACAGAAAAAGATGACAAAAAAATGCAGACAGGCTGGGAGAGCTGGGGATATTCAGACTGGAGAAGAGAAGGCTCCAGTGAGACCTTAGAGTCCCATTCAGTGCCTAAAGGGGCTCCAAGAGACCTGGAAAGGGACTGGGGACAAGGGCCTGGAGTGACAGGACAGTGGCTTTAAGCTGGAGCAGGGCAGGGTTAAATGGCATATTGGGAAGAAATTTTTCCCTGTGAGGGTGGGCAGGCCCTGGCACAGGGTGCCCAGAGCAACTGTGGCTGCCCCTGGATCCCTGGCAGTGCCCAAGGCCAGGTTGGATGGTGCTTGAAGCAACCTGGGATAGTGGAAAGTGTCCCTGCCCATGGCAGGGGGTGCAGGGATGTGGTCTTTAAGGATCCTTCCAACCCAAGCCATTTTGGGACTCTATGAAGAACCAAAAATCATTGCTCATGGAACACAGGAGAGTTTCACCTGACAGAGCCTCAGCTGGGCCCAGCTTGCACAGCCCTGAGGAGGAGAGGGAGCTGCTGGAATGGGGGAAGACCAGCCCAATGATTCACCTTCCTGTGATACTGGGGAGGGCAGAACCCCAGGACTGCACTCCTGACCAGCCAGGCCCAGCCAGCTCTGCTGAGGAATACAGCAGGGTCACAGAAAAGACCCAACTCCATCTTGAATTTCATATTACCGGACAAATTATTCCTCTGGAGGAAAATCCCCTTCCTGGAGAGAAGTTCCCTGCAAAGCCCAGCTCCAGCAGTCAGTCCAGGCACAGCTGATGCCATCCTTAGGGTCTTAGTGTGGAGAAGAGCAAAAAGCAAAGCCATTGCCATGAAGAGCACCAATTTTTGACCCAAGGAAGGAGCCTGTACATCCTTCTGTGGGATGGAAATGGGAAACAGTGATAAAAGCATCAGCTGTGTCCATGGGAGCTCCCAAAAGCAGAGCTAGAGCATCCCTCCTGCCAGTGATCACAGGACACGAGAGCATTCCCAGCCTGTAGGAAGGACATCATGGCTCTACCTCCCCACCAGCTGCTTTTGGCATTGGTAACTCTGATGCAACTGCTTAGAGAGGAACTTCAGACCAAAAAAAAAAACCAAAAAGGGAAGGAAATGCAGCCACACAGGCAGCCCCAGGACATTTCTGGTTCACGAAGGGCACTGGTTCTGTCTGCTCCAGAGCTGAGAGGAGACACAGCTCCCACCCCCGATGCGGCTAAATTAGAGGTTTACAGCAAATGAGCAATGATGCCAAACATCCCATAGAGTCACCCAGCCCAGCACAACCCTGGGGCTCATCTGGGGCCAGACTTGCCAGAAGCAGCTCTGGGTGCTCCAAGCCAAGCTCCAGAATAAAAGAGCGTGGTTGTTGTTTTGTTTTTTAAAAACAGACCTCAGGGAGTTAAGGACTTTTTGCTACAAAGAAAAAAGTGAAGCTTCTGATGGTCTCTGACTGGGGGTATGGAGCAGCAGGATGTGCACTTGGAGCTGAGAAACTCCTCTTGGTCAGCCCAGCAGCCAGAGAGAAGCTGCTGTTTATATGGTGGAAGCTGTACAAGATGAGCTCCTTACTTGGCTGCAACGATGATGGCTACCTACCACCCTGCTCACTCCTGCTGCCTCATAAAGGTTCTGGAAGGGGGCCACATACTTCAGCCTCTCTGCAGACATTAAGAAGCCCATTCTCCCAGCATCCTGCCTGGGACATAGATGAATGAATGCATTCCAGAAGGGATGCTTGTCCCTGGGCAGCCAAAGGGACTCACCACAGCAGTGGCTACAAGGGAGATGAGAGCCCCAGAATCTGCCCTCAGGTACAAAGGATAGAAGGATGGAAATTTTCCCCAATTTCCCCCTAGGCTTGACTCGGGCTCCAGCCCTGCAGCAGCTGCATTCATCCAAGAGGTTCTGGAGTCCCCAGGAATGCAGGGAGATGAAGGCAGCACCATCCATTGAACAGCCTCCAGCCAGGATGGAGGAGTGCAATGGACCCAACCAGAGCACAGTGGGAGAGGCAAAGACTCCCTCCCAGGACACACGGTGGCCAAACACTCACTCCTGAGCACTGTGCTGGTCCCAGCTCCTCCAACTGCCCCACTCCCTCACCCACCAGCACCCCAGACCCCCTGGCCAGTGGTGTGAGGTCATGTGCAGGACAGCCCTGACACATCCTCATAGACAGGGTGCTTCCAGCACAGTTGGCTGAAGACTTATCCAATTTTTCAAAACTACTAAAGAAACACCCCCAAAAATGATGAAAGATCCATAGATTTCCCCTCCCTTGTTTCTCCAGCACCACTACTAATGTTACTTCCCTGAGCAGTGGTATCACTGTCTCCAGACATGGACCCCCCTATTCACCAAACCCAAGCACATTCACACCACCAGGGGCAGCCTCTGGTGTCCCACATATTTTTCTTTAATTAGAATGATATTTACCATGAAACTTCCCACTGGGTGCCCTTTGCCTGCCTCACGCCCAGCACTCCCAGGCCAGGCATTACTGGGGTAATGGGCCATTACTGCAGAGCCCCAAGTTACCGTGTCTGGATTTGGGTGGAGGAATGGGAAAAGCTCAATCTGTCCATTCGACCTCTGCACCGTCCTACAAACAGTGCTGTTTTATATGGAGAATCCCACATATGTCCCTATTGTGAGAGCACGAGGTGCAGTGCAGAACTGAGCAGTGCAATGGAGATGATATTGGAAAATACCCTGTGCCACCTGAAACAGCCAAACCTCTGCTCCTAGACTAAAGAGTGCTCCCAGGAATTTGCAAGTCAATTCACTAATCATTTTCTAATCCTTAAGAAATTAAAGCTGGGTTCTTTAAGAACAAGAGCATCTGTGTGCGTCTCTTTGGGCTCCAAGCAATCTTAGGAATGAGAAAAATGTCGATGCTCTGCGAGCTGTGCACAGTTCAGATTAATTAAAATCCTGCTCCTCACTGCACGTGAAGAACCAAATTTTAAAAATTGCTTAAACAACCCTTCAGGATATGCTGTCTTGGGATGGGCTGGAGTAGGTGGGAGGGCGGCCACCAATCCCACTCCCACCCAAGATCCAGCTGCATTCATGGAGTGGAGCAGGGCATGATGATCCAGGGGGTAACACTGGGACCTCTGGCAGAGCTGGACCAAAGCCTTCCCTTCCCTGCTCTGAGCACCCACCGAGGCAATGGGACCAGAGCCTCTTGTAATGGATTTATCATCTGGAAAAATGATTTAGTACAGAGAGATTATACACCCTCAGCACACATTTGCTTTGATTTTGGGGCAAAATGTTTCCTTGGAAAATACTTAAGGAAGTAATACATAAGGAGAGTGCCTCTGCCTGCAGGGAAAGGTGCAAAATCCAGCCAGAGAGAAAAAAAAGCCAGAGAGAAAAATCTGCAACGTGGCTTTAACCATCACCAGGACCTCATGCCTGAAAACACCTTCGCACATGCTGGCAAGGAGCACCTCCCCATGGGAAACCTCCTGGGGCCCCCACACCAGCTGGGTGGGTTTAGGGGAAGGGGACAGTTTTGCATGGAAGGTTAAATTAAATCTCTTTCCACCCTTGTCATTCTTGCGCAAGCACCATCCCCAGCCCTGCTGCCACGTCCCAGTGGCTGCTGTGGCTGCAGACGCTGGGGAGGTGAGGTCTCCCCTGTCCCTTGTGCCCTGCCAAGCTCCAGGAGCAAAGCTAATGCCTCTGACCCCTTTTCCTGCTCCCAAACAGTCTGTAGAAGATCGAGATATAATTTCTTGGGGTTGCATTTGCCACGCAACAAGCTATTTCCATTGGAAAGAGGAAAATGGGAGGGAAATTCATGCACAGGCTGCTCTGTTTGCTCTACAGGCTGTAAATTCTTTCCAGGTCCCTTTTGCGTTTTCTCTTGCTCCACAGCTGACATAGCAGGACCTACACTGAGCACTGGATAGGCGGGAACTTGATCCATCACCAAGTCCCAGCATTAACACAAGGACTGTGTCCTGCATGCAGCCACGGCAGGATGGGAGCTGCTGCCTCGGTTTCCCTGGGAAGGCACTTGGATGCCCACACGATGCTGCACAGATGGGTCAGCTGGAGGAAACACCCCAGCAAGGAGCCCCAAACCTCTTGCCAAGAGCTCTGCTCCACCTTTCTGACTGTCCTGGAGGTGTTGGTTTGGCACAAACCTCTCAAGGAAGCAAGAACTCCCCAGGGGAAGCAATGCTGTCTGCTGGGCCAGCCGCCACTGAAAGTGACCTTGCAAACAAGGGACTCCTAAGACTACTCCATCCTGACCCCCAAACTCCCAGTGACGATGCTCTCTGAGCTGCAAACCAGCCTGGTGCTGGGGGATCCTGGATGTGGCACCTCCACTGGCACCATCCTCTGCCCCCTTCATCCACCAGGTCTGAATTGGGACGGACGCATGGTAGGAGCAGCCGAGAGTGGGGAAGGGGAGGAGAAAGAGTTGAAGGTGCTCAGCACCAGCGAGGCACGAGTGACACAGCCCTGCGGGCTGGCGGCTGCTGAAAGCTGCCTTGTTCCTCGCCCAGGCCCAGCATGGGGTCGGCTGCCACCACACTCCCTCCTCACAGCCAGGACAGAGGTGCCTCTGTCCTTGGGATTGCCAGACCTGGATCCCACTGACATTTTTGGGGATGAAACAGCCAGAATCAGCCTGCAAAGGTAGCAAAACCTTGCCAAAATGAAACAACCCCCTTAAAACCCACAGAAGAAAGAATTCATGGCCCTCAGGTAAATTATGGGGAAGTCTAACAGGAATTCAGCTGTGGAAAGTCCAGCTGAGATGTCTACAAACAGCAGCAAACCGTGACCACCTTCCAAATGCCCCAGGTTACAGGGCTCTCCTTTCCTTCCCTACTTTCTCCACCTCCCAGCCAAGCAGTTTCTCCTCTGATCCCAGAACTGATCCCTTGCTTGGCGTGGAACTGATGCCCACTGTCATCATGTCCATGACCCCATGTTTGCCCCTTGAGCAAGGCAGCTCAGCCCCAGGCACTGTGACACTGGGGGGAGAGGGGAAAGCAGAGGGCAAGGGGAGGTGGGGGCAGGGGATCAGCATGCTGCCACTTCCAAATCTGCTTTGGATTTGCTAAATATGCTCTAAGAAATACGCCAAGGGCTTAGAATTGTTATTTTCAGACAGAAGTAGCCAATTCTGCTTTCTTTTAAAATCTTAAAAGTTTCATCAGTAGGGCCAAAATAACTCAAGGAAGCTCCCAAAGCAGCTCCTTAGTTGTAGGCTAGACTAGTCTGGGATAAAAAGGGTCTCAAACGTCGATTTCATGGGCTGTCCAGAGGAGCCTCCAGTGTCTGGCTCATGGAGCCTTAAGGTCAGAAAAAGACAAAATACAACCCGTTGATTTTATTGTGAGAAGTTACTAAAAAAAAAAAAAAAAAGTTTGCAAATACCCACTCGGGCCCCGATTCCGGGGGACACTTTTTCATAAGATTAGCACGTCGGGAGAGGGGAGGGGATCAGGATGGGAGAGGGAGGAAAGCTCCAACAAACCCCTTCGGCCCCTTCCCGACCTCCAGCTCCACGAACTGCCCTCCCCGGAGAGACAAAGGGCCGGAGCGGGGCTGCGGAGCGCCCCCGGCCCAGGAGCTCCCCCCGCGGCCGCGGAAACGTTTCCGCCAGCCTCGGCCGGCGCTGCGTGGCCGCTCGGCGCGGGGAGTTAAACTCAGGAGTGATAAAAGGGAGTGAAAACGCGGCGGAACGGGAAGAAAACACGGCGCGACCAAACTGGAGAAAACAAAACGCGGCGGGACGCACCGCGACCGGA